>JALIZH010012052.1:0-75158 GCA_030522465.1 Rhipicephalus appendiculatus
CATTGTAGAGTGAAATTGTTCACCGGTCTCTGAAAATCAAGATGCAAAAGTGTTACGCTGAGAAGTAAAAAAAACAACAACAACAGAAAAAAACAACATGGTTGATCCCTCCGTCATAGGAATCGGTATAAAACGGAAGTGATATGTGTCTTCACATAAGTAAATGATTGTTTATTTTACATTAATATATCACAGCTTACACAATGTCTCTTGGTGTTTCGAAGCTACAGCACTGTTTGACCTGGATGCACACACATTAACACTTAGTGGCGCATCTGCATCCCGATGACAAACGTCCATGATCATGACTAAACCTTTGAGGCAGGGGCCTGGCCAGAAATTTTTTTCGGGGGGGGGGGGTTGAACCGAAATTGGCTACGCCAATTTCATTGGCGTAGCCAACCGCCCCTTGGCTACGCCACTGCTTTGAGGTACTTGAAGTAGTTAACATACACCTTGACCTAGCATATACGGCGAATCCCGCGCAAAGATAGCACCAACAAGCACATAATAAACGCTGGTACACGATATGCCCTCATTAAAAGCCCCCGTAACAAGGTATACGCGACTCAGTAATAGGGGGAGCGTAATCCTCTGCCGCGGATTATACATCTTAAACCGTAATCTCTGCTCTTGCATACACTACCATACAGCGCTTCAGAAATGTGAGAGACAGAGTTCGTAGCTTGAGCCGTGAGCATGCGACGGCATTTGACTTCGCACTGGCATGTCTCGCTCTAAAGGTGTAGAATATATCGGGCGCGTTTGTAAAGCCTCGAGTAAGTGTGTTGGTGGCGCAGTGGGCACGGCGCCCGGTACCTATCGCCAAGGGCAGGGAGGTAATGGGCTCGACTTCTAGTCATCCACATCAACGAAACTTTTTGTTCTTTCTTTATTTTGTCATCTGTTCATGTCTATTTTACAAACGTGATGGTCATGACGGAAATGACGTCAGTGAAATCTTAGTGGACCCCGGCATTAAACATTTCTGTGTTAACGAACATCTTTTAAAACAGTCAACAATCTGTTGGTATAGTATTACATTTGCCGCACACATAAACCTCGCGGTTTATTTGTCAAAACTAGAACAGGAAAAAAAAATTATAATTCTGACACATTATAGAAATGTTGTTTTGTTGTGCGCTATAATCAGTCAATATTACAATTGCTCTGTTACAGTGCTGTCGCTTTTTTGGTGAGGACGCCCACACATTTCAATATAAATGTTCGAGTAAGAACACACAGATAAGCAAGCAAACAAACGAGAGTACTGATGGCGTGTACGACGCAATGCTTTTTGCCGAATGTTTACATTTGGTTGTACAGAGAAGGGCATTAACGAGGGTAGCACAAGTGTTGCTGATTGCTGAGGGCGCACCTTAAGGTACTGAGCTTTCATCGTCGCTTTCTCTCTGTTTCTTTAACTGCGAAATGTGCAGTCGGTGGTCTCAGATTCTGCGGAGCCGGATACTTTTGCGCTGAAGAAGAGAGGTCAAAGAGATCCCACCATCGAGTCAAGCCGAATTGGACAAAAGTCAGTCTTCACAACAACGTTAGGTGAGTAAATGTGTAGGCCTCCCTCAGTTCTCCCGCGAAAGCTGTTCGTCGCCACTCAGTTAAGTAAGCAAGCAGGAGCAGTACTTTATTGTGGCGGTGCCCAAGCAGAAGATAATGAGTATGTTCATTGCCGCTTAAGACTAGTGTTCAAGGTTGACGTCATACGGTTGAAATGGTAGGTGAAATAGTCCGAATTCGCAAAGTTCCGGAGCGTCAGAAGATTATCGCCCTGAGCAGAAATACTCTAAGCTGATGGAGAGACGATAGAACGTATAGGTACGGAGCGTGCTTAGCCTCCTTGTTTTATTAAATATTGTATCACTTAATTTTAAAAGCAGCTTACTAATAACTATGAGGCGTCTACATAGCTTTCCGATGACTGTACTGTGGGCGATTCAGCGTGCAGAATCCCAGTGCTCTTGCATACCGAGAAACTGCTTTTGTCCTTACGACTACCAGGTAGTCTAGGAAGGAACCAGCGATGATCGCTTTGATAGCTCTCAATATATATTGATTTTGTTTCAATGCACATGGAGTGCCACTTGGATTTTTCTCCCATTTTTTCCCCATTTCTTTTTTCCCATTTGAGGACTAGCAGGCTACAGACACGCTATCCAGACCAATTTGTCCTCCTTCCGCTTCACTGAATATATATTTCTTCTTGCAATTCGTCTGCAGAGAGCGATGGTGTGGCCACTATATCACAGAGCGTCGAAAAAGCACGGCGAGCCTGCATCTCAGATGAAGACGTCCAGGTTCTGGGTGCCATAGGCGCACAGGTAAAAACATGCTTAGACAGTAAATAATGCGCTCATGGGGCACACAAGGGTGATTAACTGTGTAGCACTGAGCGCCGTGTCCGCTCGTTTTGTGCATTTTTTAGATGTGAAGCATCTTATGGCGAAGCTTAATCCGGTGGTGGTGGTGGTGGTGGTGGTGGTGTGCCGCGTGGCCTCCCTTAATGCGCATGCGCAAACCCTATAAAAAAAAATAAAAACAAAAACCTCATCTCCCCCCCTCTCTCCTCTAGGCATCCCCTGCCAGCGGCGTCCACACTCCCACTGCGCATGCGCGTCCCCCTTCTCTCTCCTCTCCTACGCTGCCCCCCTCTCTCCTCTAGGCATCCCTGCCCGCGGCGTCCACACTCCCACTGCACATGCGCGTCCCCCCCTCTCTCTCCTTTCCTACGCTCCCCCCCTCTCTCGGCTCGCGACGCCGACGCAGGCAGCGTCTGCTAGCGAGTTTCTTGGTTGAAAAAACCGACTGCTCGCGCTGCACAACCGTTCACTGGCCACCCCGTATATATGACAATGAATCTTGACCTGCATGGTGGTGCAGGTGGGAGATTTGTCTTGTGCGTTGTTGAACAATAAAAATTCGCAGCGTGCGCGTTAACTAAAAGCGGACTGCGGGTCTCTGTGTCCAGTCGGAGTCTTCTGTCTCTCATTGCCCATTAGCAGCAATTGGCATGTTCCAGTAGGAAACACCGCTCCCATCACTGCGTGCTTCGCGCCTCCCAGTTTTCTCTCCTGCGCAACGCTGCGATGAGCGCCAGCGTCAACGCCGCCGCCAGTGTAAGCGTTAGCGCCCGCTGCTTCACATCTACACATGGTTCCCTTTAGCGGGAGATGGTGTAATTTTTTTTTGTGCCGCGTACTTTTCTACGTTACCATCGAAGCACGAATTCGTAGCAATCAACCCAGTTCAATATGTCCATGTATTAAAGAAGGTGTTACAGCTAATTAAAAGGAGTGATTTTGAAGCGTAATAGCTCTAGCAACCAAGAAAATACTTTACTGGCGGATATTTCCAGGCGCGAGATGTTCGCATATATTTCATTCGTCGCATTCTTAATCAACTTTAAAAGCCGGAAATCCACACAAAAAAGACAAAAACCATATTAGATAGTGTCTAGGACTCGAAAAAAGAACCTTTCGTGTAAATGCACTCACTCACTTGTCAATTCCTAGCATAAGCAGGATCATTACTATTGAGAAAAAATACTGGATGACACTAAATGTTTCTCGTGCAGTGATGCAGGATGAGGCTGACAAGAGTAGACCGATTAGTAAAATATTTGCTAATAAACCTAAAAAGGCTGGAATGACAATGCTGTGGTGGAAATAAAAGGATGTGTTTTCGTGCGTAACTGGGCTGTTGCGTTTGAAGTTAACATGTACGGTTAATTACGTGAATGCGTAGTAACTTTCCAAATCTAAAGCAACGACTTACTTCAATGGCGATGTTCTATTGCGTTGTTTCCGTCGTACAGATTGAAAAGACATACACAACGCCGCAAGATATAGAGTGGGCTTTTAAGGATGCAAAGTTCTTCATGCTGCAGGTAAGAAAAAAACGACGGCCTTTGATTTGAGATAGTGCTAACGCACAGTGTTCCTCGCAGTGCCGTCCGGTGACAACATTCCTTAGAGAGAGTGAGTGCGAGTTGCTCAACGAATTCAACGAAGGACTGAAATCACCAAAAGAAATACTTACTAAGGGAAATGTATCGTAAGTATGCAATCATTTGCAAATTTCGCAGAGTGAGATAACATTAGGTTCTCGAACGTATCGTGCCTGTTTACCCACATTTTAGCTGGGATGGCGAATCCACCTGGAATAAATCACGGCTGAACAGCTATGTTCTTATGACAAGGCTTTTTAGCCTTATCTCTTAGTCGTTTAGTGCGCTATGAGGCGTCCTGGCAGCCGTTTTCCTAACTCGTCCGGCTCGCTCCGTAATGAGGCACAATGCATGCTTCAAGACCATTTTCTTGATAACCGAAATTAGGATTTTTCAACCCACTGGTGAGGGTTTGTGCCTGTTATTACGTTACATCCAGCAGTCATCAAAGCAGCAATACATCCCCGGGCCTATATTCACGAAAACGTATTAAGCTAAACACCTTTGTAAGAGAATATTTCAGCCAATCCTGATGCAGGACGTATTATTAGCGAAGTCTGCTGACCAATGGGGTAACACACTTATCACATAAAAGTTCGTGAATTCGAGCCCCTGGTGTTCGATAAATTGTGGCGATGCTGTGGCTCTGGCGTACTGCTGATGAGTGCAAGGTTGCAAGTTCAGTTAGTGACCACACGGCCGTGTTTCGCTGGCTGTGAAATGCAGTGCCGAATATAGACGTTAGAAACTTTTGTTCGCATTACGAAACTTCACGCCGTCAAAGTTATTCCGAAGTCTGTACAACGTAATGTCCGTATGGTAGCCCGTTTCGCGGGGTCACACTGTTTGTCGGGCTTAAACCCGACGTGGCCAATGATGATCCCTTGCTGAGGGACAGAACGTTATTAAGGCGAAAGCCTTGAATGTCTCATGCTCACGTCCGTACGGTGTCCGTCCGTCCGGTGTCCTTCCGTCCGTCCGTCCGGTGTCCGTCCGGTGCCCGTCCGTCCGGTGTCCATCCGTCTGTCCGTCCGTCCGGTGCCCGTCCGTCCGGTGTCCATCCGTCTGTCCGTCCGTCTGGTGTCCGTCCGTCTGTCCGTCCGTCCGTCCGTCCGGTGTCCGTCCGGTGTCCGTCTGTCCGGTGTCCGTCCGTCTGTCCGTCCGTCCGGTGTCCGTCCGTCCGTCCGTCCGTCTGTCCGTCCGTCCGTACGGTGTCCGTCCGTCCGTCCACCTGTCCGTCCGTCCGGTGTCCGTCCGTCTGTCCGTCCGTCCGGTGTCCGTCTGTCTGTCCGTCCGTCCGGTGTCCGTCTGTCCGTCCGTCCGTCTGTCCTTCCGTCCGGTGTCCGTCCGTCTGTCCGTCCGTCCGGTGTCCGTCCACCTGTCCGTCCGTCCACCTGTCCGTCCGTCCACCTGTCCGTCCGTCCGTCCGTCCATCCGTCCGTCCGTCCGTCCGTGCGTCCGTCCGTTTGTCTGTCTGTCCGTCTGTGCGTCCATCCGTCCGTCCGTCTGTCTTGCGTCTCGTTGCGATTCGCGGCAAAAAAATTAAAAAAAGAAAACACGCACACATTCGGTTTGTGTGTTATCCCACTGAGAGTGTAAAAGATAAAAGACATGACATAGTCAGTGGAATGGCCACACGCTTTCGCCGAACACACTTTGGAATGTACAAAGTGTCCTTCAGTTTTTTTTAAGGCTCAGTTCAAGCTCAGCGTCAGTTAAACATGTAAGACGGATCCTGTGGCGCACAAGGCCGGTCGTAAAGAATGAAGCAGTGACGATACTGTCTTACAGATAGCACAGACACGTTAGTTAATCTGAAATTACGCAGGACTGTATCCGTCAGCTGCACAAAGTATCGGATGCAAACCATGACCAAAAGGCCTTGGTTGCATTTAACTGATTAATTTTGTCAGAGGCAGCAAATGCCGTCTCGTGCTTGTCGACATCCTCTTATCGGTACTCGTCATTACTCTGAAGGCAATTAAAATATTCGTAAGAGTTTTGTCATATGTAAGCAGCCGAGGGCATCAACTATTTGTAGGTGATGGTACACATCTGTGCAATTTACTTTAAGGGGAAAGCGTTAAATCTGTACTACGTGTTAAGGTCGTGTGAGGCCCAAAGCAAATGGTCCGAATAAATGAGTGAGCGCGACAAGCGTTCGAGCGCGCCATCGACAGGAGTACTTCGTTCACTTCTTCCTTGCGGCGTTGGCGTGAGTAAAATGAATAAAAATTCGGGGGGATGACTATAACTTGCTAAGAATTGGAACGCCAGAGCCTACTTGGTGCCTTCTGTTGATTTGCTGTTGAACTTCGTGCTGATGTGCCGAACTTTATAATGAGCAGCAGCTACTGATTAATGCACTTGTCCCGATTTGGTATTTCACGGGCGGCAATGTGCAAAAGCGATGTACTATGATTCGTGCTACTTCCCAGATGATAAGGGAATGCTTGTGAGTGGATACCGAGCGAGCACTTAGGATTGCTGGGGATAGTGTGTGAACTTGTGCCCTGGATCAAGTGGACAATGATATGTTCTTGGAATTGGACGGGGAAGATATGGGTTATGGTGATAGAAGTGTGTACTGGGAAAGTTGGGTCTCAGAGAGTGCGATTCATAGATGAACTTAAGCACCTTCTATTCACATATGGCATTGTACGAGTACATTGCAATACGAGTACATTGAAAGTGCTTTGTCATGCAAGTAAAAAGGACATTTGGGGTAGGCTGACTTTATTGCGACAAAGTGGCTTGAGAGCTTACATACACACCTTATGTACGTGATCGTAGTACAGCATCGATTTCACACGACTCTGGCAGAAGACTAAGTAAACGATATCCGAAAGTTCTACAAATGCCGACACAACAGTTCAGAAAAATGTCAGGCAGAATGTGTATATGACCCTCAATGGGTAGTTGTTCGGAATCCTAACAGCAAGTTAAACCAAATTTCAGCATGAAGTCTGACAGAAATCTTCACAAGGTTGGGCAGGACATCAGCACTCTATTGAACATAAACTTCAACCACACGGTCAGCAGCGCGTTTATCGCAAAGTTCAGCAGATGAGAAAATTCAACATTGGAGTAATAGAAGGTCCAAGTAGGCTGCAGGATTCGTATTATTAGAAATTGCTCAGCACCACCCGAATTTCCTAGAGACTACGATGGTCAGGAATGAAATCAACAGATAGATTCGCCATTTTGAGGAGGACTATCAGAGGGGCCTTTGTGGTCTTAGAGATAGCCGTGCGCAGGGTTCCCCTTCAAGTGCGGAGAAGGTTCATCTTAGCCCCCCCCCCCCCCCGCCACCCCCCTTCTATATCATAGCATGGGGAAGATTTTGCGCCACTCCTCTTAGGCGACTTGTGGGGGGTCGTTGCTGTTGAATACGTGTTATTTGTTTACTAGACTTGTTCCTGGATACTCTTACGCAATTCTCCGCCCATACTCGATACTCCAAGTGGAGACACCCGTGACGTATGTGCATGAGCAAATGAGAGAGGGAGGGAACACACGCACAGCGAAACCAAATACCTCACTCGTACTGTACCAAATAGTGTTGTTAGCTTTTCATTGCGGCGAAGCTGTTTATCTAGCCCATGAATTCGGGGGGTGCGCAGAGTAGGGGAGGCGGGGTGGATTACTTTGGGCGACTCGCTACCGTATAGTAGACAGGAATGCAGATGGCCATAAACGCAGCGCGCTAACTCCGGAGGAAGGGACAGGAGGTGCAAGAGTGTGGCGGTGGCATGGTCTTTCCAAGAGGCGCTGCTGGCAGAGTGGCTTGCTGGCTCTCGCGGTAGAAAACTTATTTGTAGGCGTCTGCAAGGCCCGTGGTATACGGGCACGCGCTATGCGTGAGTCACGGTCGATATCAACGCAAAAACGTTGATTTGTAGAACATCCGTTCCATTGCGTAGATTAAGCAACAGAAATACACACGCTTTCTGATAGCTGGTGATGCTATAGTAACAGACAAATGCTGTCAAATGCACTGCAACGATCCTCAATAAGTAATGACGCGGCACAAATCGTAACTAAATGTATTACATAAACGGTTGCATAACGTCACCTCTGGTGGTGGCGTTTGTCTAATATCAATTGTAGTTGCAGTGTTGGCTGTCGGCTTAATAATAATGTAACAGACATTACAAGTTTACTACCATCGTGCAAGAAGGCATAGTGTAATGTTGCTTGTCTCCGCAGGAATACGCCAACAAACGCCGCTTACACTTCGTTTCAATAAATGTGACGCCCGTGATGTAACGTTACTGCCGACGTTACGTCGGACGATAAGTAACCCTTTACACGCCATGGTACACGACGTACCTGGTAAACCCACGATATGCACACAGTTACTGATTTTACGCAGAAATGTTGATCCATATCGACACTCGCCTCCAAGCAATACTATACGGCATACGCCAATACTTTTGAACGCGTCGCATGAAATTGAGTGCGCGGCATCTGCGGGAATTTTTTCGCTGAATTTTACTTGATTTTAATTGCGTTTGCAATTTAGTACACTCTCCACTGGTTTTTGCCGTCGGCGTCGTCGTCACCGTCATGTGCCGTACAAAGTCCAAATTGAAAATATTCCCCAGCGCATTGTATGTTCTACCCGCGGGTAAAAGCGCGCGAGCGGGGGCGACGAACGCGGCTGAAGCAGAGATGAAACAAGCCGACCCACCTCCGTCACACGGAGGGCGTATGAGGTAACATAACCCCTCGTGCCGTGGATTGGTCACGTGTCGTCGATTGCTGAACCCGCGTGCCGTCGAAGCCTGCCGTCGATTGGTACTCAAGCAGTGAGGAAACGGCCCGCCCGCTTTGAAGAAACATGAAGGAACGCGGGAAGGGAGGGGGGGGGGGGGGTGTCACTCCAGCAGGAACTGTGAACTTTGATCATAAGGGCGCGGATCGCCGGTGCGCGCGTTGTCTCCGCAGGCATCAGCAACCCTTCTAGGCGCTGTGATTTCAACGAGAAGAACTATCAACGAGAGCAACCGTATTCTCTAACACCAGAGTTTTTTATTGGTACGCGAGATCGGATTCAAGAGTAAGCTACCGCCTTACTTCGTATAACATTACTATTTGTTGCTATCACATTCATTGCTGCGACTTTGCGGTGAAACTGTTTTCTTTTTTTTCAGAGAAGTGCTACCAGGAGCAGCCTCTCCGCTGTCGATATTTTTGTATCGAAGCATCTTCGAGTTTAGCTGCAGGGTACGTTTTGTTGCGTGTCCTTGGCTATTCTGTAAAATGAACTTCAGTAAAATGCATGTTATCGCTCAAACATAGTAGAGTACTTCAGAGGACTTTTTTGTTGGGTGAGATGGTGTACGTTCATAATTGATTTTAAGGCGCAAAAAAAAAAAAAGAAGCGGAGAAAGGAGAGGACAACGGGAAAGAGCGTCCTCTCCTGTGTTTGCGTTTTTTTCGCGCCTTAAAATCAATTATGATAGTAGAGTACAAAATGCCTTGAACCGTCACCCTTTCTTCCCGAAGACGTGCTTCTAAACCAGTAAAGTATGCCGACATAGTCGCTTGTGATGTATTATTATCGCACCCTGCGAATTCTTATGCAGCGCGCTGAGTTGCTCCGGAGGCCGTTACAGTTAACCAGAAACGCACTGATATAGTATTACCTGCATACAACGCACTCATAGAAAAATTAAATGTTTATAACTAAAATTCCCTGTATGATTCCCTGGCAGTAACATGCGCACATTGGTAATATTAGTAGAATTTCTGCGAAATAATTGTAGTTTCAAATGTAAACTTGAATGTAAGTGGATGGCTATGAACACTGATGCGACGTCAAAGTACCTAGGAAGTTATAAGAGTCGCTCAATAAAGTGCTAGAAACAGAAAGTGATACGGGCGTGACATTAAAGGGGCCCTACAATACTTTTTTGAGTTATAATGGAACAGTCCCACTAATAGCGCATGACGCTTCACGAATCACATGCCGCAGAAATTTTTAGAGTCCGTCAAGTACGAGCGGAGTTACAGGGATTTGTCGCACGCTTCAAGCGCTGTCTCTCTCCTTTCGTACGCGCTGTTTTGGAATTCGTTATTATAGTCTTCGAATTGGTATCCGCGGCAGCAAGTGCTATCCGCTACTTCCTCAGCCCGCTCTGAATTTTGTGCTCGAAAGGAGAGCCCGTTGACGTGCTTGCCCCTGGTGAACTACAGCGGCCGAGTAAAATCTCCCTTAGCATGGGAGATATCCCCCCTTAGCCAGCCATATTCTAAGACGGGCTGCCACTGATCCAACCCCGAAAACGCATAATTTGGGCTCCTGGCCAATCAGGGTTTACGAGGTAATGAGGCCGCTGACGCGGCTGCCCGAGCGCTTACCCACCGGGCTGCTCGCGCAAGCTCTTATGACTCGGAGGCCATCACACCGCTGCTGCGGTTCAAAGAAATTATTTTTATTATCGCGACACTCACCGCCTTTTCCCGGCTCCTGCAAAGGGGCTGAGTAAGGCGGATGAGCGAACATTAAAGCGCCTGCAGACAGGTACTCTACTCTGTCCTGCAATAATAAAGCACTTCGACCCGAACACGGACGGGCGGTGCCCACACTGTGGGGGAGACCTGTGACATCTTCCACATGGTGTGGGTATGTACAAAAAATCCCCACCTGCCCCCCTTCTTCTACCCCTTCCCGAGAGGCATGGGAGACTGCCCTTCTCAACTGCTCCTCGCTGGAGTCTCAACGGACTCTGGTGAGACGGGTGCGAATCGGGGCCTCGTCATGCGGTGTCCCGGACTAGGGACGCCGACCATGTAGCGGGGTCATGTTTTGGCCCCCGCAAACTCTCTTTTTTTTCTTTTAACAATGAATGTTTTCATCTCTCTCTCTCCTTTCGTACTATTGAGCGCTCTGAAAACTACGCAGGGAGTGGTATGACAAGGGGGCAAGAAGATGCGTCCCTTCGTCAGTGCGCATCATGACCTTGAACACTTCATTTCTTTTTTTTATTGCGATAGCAATTATATGGACACTCGCGGCTGGTTTTCGCCGTCGGCGTCGGCGTCGGCGTCATTTGCCGTATATGTATATGTATATATATAACCGGCCCCGCCAGTCGTTCGTGAGCGTGAAAAGACGCGAGGGGGGGGTCCCTCGAGCGACTTTCGATTTTACGAGCGGGGGGCGCGCGCGTTATCTCCCCTTCTCGGCGGCCGACAACGGGCGGGAGGGGGGGGGGCGACGTTCGATTTTACGAGCGCGGGCGCGGGCGCGGGCGCGCGCGTTATCTCCCCTTCTCGACGGCCGACAGCGGGGGGCCGGTGTACCCTTCTACGTGCTGCGCTCTCAACGCGAAGAGAATTCTCTTAAACAAGCGTTTTCTAGAGTTGCGTGAGATCGGATCCAAAAAGAGTTAGCTGCCAGCCTCACTTCGTATAACATCACAATTTTTTGCTATCGCATTCATTGCTTCACTCTTGCGGTGAAACTGTGACTTTTTTTCCAACGCGCGGCTTACTTTCAGTATGGTCGCGAGAGCACATGCGCGGGCCAGTGGCGGCATCCTGCGGCGGCCATGGTTACTATGCAGCTCACGATGCGCAAATAAGCCCACGCCAATGGCCGCGGAGTTGGGTATATGACGCAGTAATTTGGTTATATGACATCATTTGCAGAGAGAAGAGGGAGTGGTTTCTAGGTGATATTGAGAATTATTTGTATATTGCAGGCTGCGTGCTGCGCTTAATATTTGGCTGCGGTATTCTCGGGAGCGTCGACTAACGATCGGCAGCGTTTTCTGATCATGCTCTAAAAGTGTTGCATAGGCCCCTTTCAGACAATAACAAAATTCACACTGCCACCTTAGTGGCAGTGTGAATCTGTAAACACGTTTATCTCGCTTTCTATTCAGATAGGAATGAGGTGCGACAGGCTGCTCATGCACTGCTCTGAGTTGTCACTTAAAGTAACAAAATGTCTGCTTAAAGAACAGGTACGTTGTTGACGATTGTAATAAAACCAATCGCGGAGTGCGCTTTCAAAAAATTAAATTCAGCCGACTTACGCAAAAGCGGGCTTAAGACACCAGTTGGCGCCAGTGTTTCGTTCGGGCGCAATGCACTGTAGCGTGAGAGCTTTGACTGCATCGGTTGGCGTGGCTCCCCAGATATAGGAGCTGATTACTCGTCCGGCTCTGAACTCATCTCTGGCGACGGTTTCGGGCTCTCACAGCGAACGCATTAAAATATTGTTAATTTACCCGAGCTAGAGCTGAAAACTTGTTGCTACAGAGCGGCCGGCCAATGTCAAAATGTTCCGCGAAAATAAAACCTGTCCTCATTGGCTTAACTGGGCCTGATAAGCAAATATTTCTGTTATCAGTTGATTCGGAATTTCTGCAACTCAAGCGCTTTCAATTAATTCTGTTTGCTACCACATCCGTGAAGAGTGACGTTTTATTTTTTGATTGCTCAACAACGCTTGCTATATCATTCATTTACTTTCTAGTGTAGCTGTGCTATGACAGACAAAAGAACCTTCTTATAGAGCGAAAGAGTATGCTTTGTGACCCGAAGGTGTCGCCATAGCAGCGCGTTTGGATACCCTTGAAAATGTACTTCTTGTACCTCATAAAGCGTGCATAACACCGCTTCTGGTGCGTGCAGCACTGTAAGTGCGTTTCTTGCGGTTCTGAAACCCATCGGCTTCCGCACCAATATCGGTTGCGCTTAAGCAGGTGACGGCGCACAATATGGCACCCCTGAGAGGAAGCTTACGAGCTTACTCGCATCGCGTGTAATGCTGAAAAAAAAGCGCGCAAAAAGCATTTCGTGTGATATCGATGGATCTCCTCCACGAATTGATCCCAAGTTGTCAAAGTGTCCTCGTGATTCTCGAACCATACCAACGCAGTGATTTCGAGAAATAGACCCACGTGAGATAACTGGCAGGTGGAATTCCAGCCATTGGCTCGGCTCACCCGTTGATAGTGGCTGAGCCATTCCTCCACGTCATCGCCAGGTTTCCCTGTGAAGGTGCGTGACTCTCTGTAATGGTAAGGCGAAGCCCTCGAGGACAGCTGCTGGATGTCTCCCTCCGAGCTCATCTCTTGAGGTAGTGGTGCCAAGCCCGCTAGTCGACGGCTGCGGCGAAGCTCGCACTGTTGCGGTTCCGTCGTTAGTAGACGGTTGCTCTCCGGTCTCGCTTGGCCGTAGCTGGCTTACCCCGCACCTCCACCACAATTGTGACGATGTGACGCCTTTATTTACACTACGGAGAATGATTGCGAGAGGTACGGCTCAGAGCGAAAAGCAGTTGACCGAGCTGCTCGCGAGCCAGTGCCGCCTCGTTCTCGTCCTCTTCATCCACCCACCGATGGCATGTTTCAATATGTACCAAGTCACAGAACTGTTCAAAAAGAAAATTCCTCTGTCATGCAGGGTGATAGAAGGCACACTTACGTTCTGTACGATGCCTAGCCAAATGAGAATATGGATTGCCGTCTCTTCTTTTATCTTCTGTTTGACGTCATCGACGTGTGCCCACGTGGGATTGGTTGTGCTATAAAATTGTGTTTCCATTGCTAATAAAGCCAGTTGTGAGACAGCGCTGGTGTTCGTGTCCCTCCTTTTTCCTGTGTCTTCGCCGATTTGCGCTGAAAACCACTCATCATGATTAGCACGTTAACGAGCCCCCCCGTGGCCAAAAATAATCCGGACCCCACATTATTATATGCCTCATAATGTGCCGTTCCGTTGTCTACTCTAGGGGTATAAAATGCCCTAATTTATTTTTTTTATTGTGAGGTTCAGATTTCATATGGTTGTTAAAAGGTGACTGACGTACACAATGCACACTCTTATTAGGTAGTAATTTCGGAATGACACTTGTTCCAGGACGTGGGCATCATGTTTGCGTATTCGAGCAACCCTGACCGATCCCAGTACGTCCCAATGTGGATACCAATATACCGCTACAACTCCTTCGTTTGGCTGTCTAACGTAAGTACACGGGCATCTAAACGATCAGTAAATACCCACATGACCTATAGGCCACGTTCTGTTGAGTTACAGTAGTATCCCATTTATCCTTACCTAAATTTACGCAAAATTTGAGGATGGACGAAACAAGGTGAGCGTATTTTATGCGTTCCCCATATATCGATCGCAAAACTCGTAAGAAGAAAACACTGATAAAGAATGGTCACTTCACCCATTTTCTACTTTGCTTATATGACACACCGATTGACCGACTTAGAAAAGCGGGATTTGCCAAGAACTTGCGAACGAGAAAGATTGTCTACACTTATAGAGCATTGAGAATACCATGGACCGCCACACAAACCACTCGCGTTCATAAAAAAAAATTACGCCCGATGATTGCCCAAAGTAACGGTCCCGAATCTAGCGGTTTTTCTATTTTGGCCATGTTACGTGACCTTCCGGTTCTTTGGGACTTAAATAATGCTTACCAAACTGAAACGTGAGCTGCTCTCAAGACGGCTAGTCGATATTAACTTCAGAGATTAAAGTGCCGCCATGGCGAGAATTAATTATGATGAGTGAATAAGGATCAATAAAAAGATTGGTTGTAAACATGAACACTATGCGCGTATCTGCGTGCTCGCTGCATGTCATCGAGAC
Source organism: Rhipicephalus appendiculatus (assembly GCA_030522465.1). Classification (NCBI taxonomy): domain Eukaryota; kingdom Metazoa; phylum Arthropoda; class Arachnida; order Ixodida; family Ixodidae; genus Rhipicephalus; species Rhipicephalus appendiculatus. The sequence continues at coordinate 14,588 of JALIZH010012052.1, forward strand.
GATAGTCTCTGCGTCTCATCGCGCACTGTGATGCTGTCTCGACATCGTCTGCATGACAGCGTCTCTCGCGCAGCGCGTGTGCAGCGTGTAGCTGAGAGCGCGCAGAGCGACATGAGAGATCTCTGTGCAGCGACAGCAGACTGCGCAGCTATCGCGCGTCGATGACACGCGCACTCGCGCGACTCGAGATAGACGACGCTCTCGCTGCAGCAGCGCATCAGCGCAGCTCTAGCTGTCTAGCGCTAGTCTCAGATAGTATCTATGTATCTATAGACACACACTATACTCGTATGTGTGCGCTCATATATGCGTATATGATGATCGACATGTACAGTATGCACACGACGATCAGTGATGCGTCAGAGCAGTCACTGCAGCTGTGATCGTGCGACGTGCGACACAGACACAGACAGAGACGACAGACAGACATCTCGTAGTATCAGAGACTATCGTCTATGAGCGAGATGAGCACGCTCGTCTCGCGCAGCGAGTCTCTGCGCGCTACGTCGCGCTCTGCGACAGCGCAGAGAGTACGTCTCTACAGTGCTCTAGTCTCTCACACGTGCTGCGCTCGCGCGCATGCGCACGCGAGCTACGTCGCGATCGTGCTGCGAGAGCGCGCGCGCGCTCTGCGCTGCGTATATATCGCATCTCGCGTCAGTCGCAGTGTCAGATATCATCTAGCATACGACTCGTCAGTCGCGTGCGATACTGTACTAGATGATGCAGCATGCAGAGAGACGTATCTGTATGTACAGTAGTCTGTGCGACATATAGCGCTCAGCGTGCGCGCGATGCGCGTATACTCGTGTGTGTCGTGTGTGTATACGTGCGCACTACTGTGTCATGAGACACTACACAGTCTCTATGACACTAGACTGTACACATCGATCGCTCGACACACTGTAGCATACGCGTCTAGTGCACGCACTATAGCACTCATCATCAGTAGCATATAGAGCATCAGTATGACATCTAGCACGTGATACACTGCACAGAGCATGCGTGAGCACGATGATATATATGCTGCAGATACGTGCGCGACACAGATGATATGAGCACGCGTGTGCGACTGCGATGATCACTACTGAGTACTACGTGACTCAGAGATAGCACACGTGTCTGCGTGCGCATCGATGCGCGCGTGCAGAGTCGACGCGCTCGATCATAGTCACGCGACACACGCTAGCTACACGCAGTAGCACAGATGCAGCTAGTCTCACGAGCGTATCAGACTGTACATCATCAGTACGTACTGCATCTATGCACATCTGATACATGACTCTATCATAGCATCTCACACATGCGTGATACGCACGTCTGCACTGAGAGTAGCATGATATGCACGCGTGCAGTATGTCTCTCGCACGATCTGCTGCGTGCGACTCACACATGCACTCTAGTGACAGCTGTGCACAGCAGTATACTACACTCGCACTCACTGCGAGAGTATCATATCAGTATAGTACACACACAGCGCTACACACAGTGTGCACATGACTGCACTGCATGCAGCGATACGTGACGTATCTGTAGCAGAGTAGTAGTAGTGCAGCATACTATATATGACACGTAGTATGAGTAGCGTCTCATATCAGCGCGTGTAGTCTACTCTACTGATGTAGCGAGCTGCTGCGACGCAGAGCTGACATCGCTCACGAGACACGTCTGTGCGAGCATCTGTCTGTCTCGCACGACGCGTGTAGCGTACGCATACACATGAGACGCGTACGCATCAGAGCACTGTGATGAGCTAGCAGTCGATATCATGCTCATCGTCATACTGTGTCAGCTATAGATGTACAGATGTACGTCACACTCACGCGACGACGCACAGATCTGCTATCTAGCGCATGCTGCGCTCAGAGTATATAGACAGATCAGAGAGATATCTGTACGCTGTCGAGAGATGCGCAGCTCATGAGTCGATGTATCATAGTCGTGTCGTCGCTCATGACTATCACTCTATATATCAGTCATATATGAGCTGTAGCTGACTGTAGTAGATAGCTACAGTACTATGCGTCTGCGTGCTGCGTGCAGCATATGTATAGCGTGACATACGTGCACTGTATCACTAGTCAGCGTATAGTGACTATATAGCGTCAGCACTCGTATGTATGTGTACACGCTGTGCGTACGCGCTGAGTGATATATGATGTGCTGCATGTATATATGATGATGTGTATGATCAGTGAGTGTGTGTACTATGTGTCTCGCAGACTAGCACATGTACGTGCTATGATGTGTATGTATATGTGTACAGCTCAGTGTCTGCGTGATCATGATGCTGACTCGCATATCGCTATCATCTGTAGTGTCACGTGCATCGCATGTCTAGTATCGTGATCTCAGATGCGCAGCTACGCTATCATGCTGTGTGCTCTCACACTCACTACTATATATGTGACATCTATCTATCGACTATACTGCTGCGACGATGTGCTGCGATCGAGTGTACATCGAGTATCTCGCTATGCGTACGCGTGACACGTCGCTGCACGTGTGATCTCGATATAGACAGCAGCTAGCTGTGTCTCGCAGACTCTGCATATCGTACTCAGAGTGACGCGTCTCGCTGCGAGCGACTATGAGTCGTCGTCGTGCGAGTATCACACAGTGTCTGCTGATATGTCGTATCACTCGATATAGCTCAGCGACGTGTGATACGAGTGCGTATACTCTATCAGTCGAGATCATGACTCGCTAGCTATCGCTCGCTACTGTGTCAGCATCTGATGACGAGAGACGTCTCATGCATGAGACGTCTCATAGACGACATGACATCGCGTCTCTATGAGCGAGTCGCTCATAGAGTGAGCACAGTCAGCTGTATGTGAGCGAGCGACTAGTGACAGCTGTGACGTATCAGATAGACACAGACGATGACTCATGATAGTCTGCTATGTACGCATCTCGACGAGATGCAGTGCTGAGTGAGCTGCGTCACGTGAGAGATACACGTGAGATCTACACAGATACTACATCGCAGTACACTCGACACTGATCAGAGAGCTCGTGTCAGCACTGTGATGTCACTAGTACATATGACATGCATGTGCATATATAGTGAGACTCTGCACTGCGATACATACACGACTATGTGATATCATACGCGCAGTAGCTGATATGCTATAGTGCTAGCGATGTAGCTGTGAGCAGTAGCAGATATCTGCTGATCTGATGCACATCGTCTGTCGCATATCGCGCACTCGTAGACATCAGACACGACACGCGTATATCTCTCGCGCTACTCTCTATCAGATGCTGCTGCTATACTACGATCATGTAGTCTGTGTGTACGTGTGTGTGCACGTGTGTGATGTGTATAGAGTCACAGTCACGCAGTGAGCATGATGCGATAGCACATGTATGTATACGAGTGAGCTGCAGCTACTGTGCATCTCACGACTCTAGACGCTGTAGAGATACGCGCTCAGACACTCTGCGCACACATCTCGCGTGAGAGCGCAGCACGTAGAGTACACGCGCGCTGTCGCTCTAGAGATGAGATACGCGCGCGCGCGACGACGCGTCGTATCGAGTCGCTCGAGACTCGCGTCTCACGCTCGCGACGACGTGCGTGACAGTGAGATCTATCGCATGCGCTCGAGCGACGAGATGCGCTCGTGATCGCGCTCAGCGCGTGCACGCTCGCTCGCGCTATACGCTGTAGACATACGATGCGCAGTCTATCATGACTCATACGCGACATGATGCGACGCGACGCACGTCGAGATGTCATATATGCTATCGCATATGCGTGCGCTAGTGTGTATCATATACTCAGTAGATATATCTGTCATGACATCTACTGCACACGCGATGCGATACAGCGATGTCTGCTCTGAGTCTACGTGCTCATAGCTACTAGTATAGTGCTGCTAGCATGCGTATGAGATGTACGCTGTACATACATACACTGTATAGCTGACATCAGTGCTATCGCATCTCTCATCATCACACTCTCTCTCTACTACTCTCTCTCTCTACGCAGTAGCAGCAGCAGCAGACTATGATCGAGACGACATCACTCTAGCGACATCGCGCGCACGACGACGATGAGATGCATCTCTCGCATGTCATGCTCTCTAGATAGCTAGCTGTCTCGTCTCGTGCTAGTGAGAGATATCGCAGTCTCTCGTAGAGAGACGAGCTATCGCGCAGTGCTGACATGCACAGCATGTGTGTACAGCAGCTATGATCAGTCGACACTCAGCTCTGCACATACTCTCTCTCATAGTCAGTATCTCTACAGCTGTATGACGATGAGTGATGAGAGCTATATAGTGTACAGCAGATCTATACACGTGTCACAGACATAGATGTCTCTACATGCACTCTGCACAGTGAGTGAGTGCGCATATATGATAGAGCTAGATGATCACGAGATACGCGATGTGCTATCATCGTACTCTGTCGCATGTGTCGTCTACGTACAGAGCGCGTCTGCGCGCGTGCGATCAGTCGACAGTGCTATCGACATCACTGCTGTATACGTGCATCTAGAGTATGCATATGCACTCACTACACGTCTGATACACTGCTCTAGTCATATGACAGTATGAGAGTCTGTATAGTGTAGTGATGTCACTCATGCGAGTATCGCTCGACATATCGTGTACGAGATGACAGAGCGTGACTAGTAGATGATATCTGTATGCTATCACATCGTATATATGTCGTACATCGAGATAGAGTACGACGACTGAGAGCGCGACAGAGACGCGATAGCTGCATGCAGCGTAGATCTAGCATCTCGATCAGACTAGTCATACAGCTGAGCAGTGTGTGTAGTCTATCGCAGAGCGTAGCAGATACAGCGAGCTGTGTGAGATCACAGCATGCGCGTAGTGTCGCGCGCGCGCGCTGTACGTACACTATCGCACGAAATAAGAAAAAAACTAAATAAATAAATACCTATGACAGAATGGGAATTGAACCCGGGCTATCTGCGTGGCAGCCCAGCGTTCTACCACTGAGCTACTCCGCTTGAAACTGCGGTGTGAACTGACCCTATGCAGGCTTCATGTCGGGTAAAGACCGTGTTTAACGTGTGTTGTAAAGCGTTTTAGAGCAGTAAAGTAACAACCAGGCGTCACACAATGCGAATTGCGTAACGAGTGGGTCGTTCAGTGCTCCAACCAATTACAAAAGCCTCAGGCATAATTCTTCATCGTCGTCAGCCACAGCATCAACAAAATTCACGTAATGCGTTACAAGTGCGTAGCGGGTACCGTGCTTTTCCGAAGGAAGACAAGTAATGGTATAGTGGACGCTTTTCCACTACACAAAAACTATGATTTGTGGCGTAGTGGGTACCATGCAAGTGCGCTTGTAGTATAGTTGCCCCAAGAGTGTTTAAAAGGGCCTCTAGAAAGGCCGCTTTTCCCGCTTTCGCTGTGGCTGTGCTGCGCAGGCCTGTGCCGCGCAGGCCTGGCGTTTTTTTTCGGGGGGGGTTCAACCATACTTTCGGTATGTTCGTGTGTGTTTGTATATGTGCGTGTATATATATATATATATGTACACAAGCAAAATTGAAAATTTCGAGGAAGTCTGAACCCCACCCCCCCACCCTTGATAGGGCCCTGCTATGTAGCGCCTTCGTTCTTTGGATTGCGCGGTTCGTGAAGGGCCTTGAATTACATCCAGAATACCAGCCTTGCATCCGTGAGGGTCGCGTACAGCTACAGTTTTATTGCGACAGGAATTCTAAGAATATTTATCACAAATTCTCCTTGCAGTCGCCACCGCCGTGAAGTCCTCTATAAACTCCAAGGGTGGTAATATCACCTCGCGCATCGAATGTTCCATGTGCGAGTGAAAGTGGGTGAGAAAAAGCCGTAGACCACGAGTCAGGTGAAGGGAAAATGCTCAGGCCGGCAAACATTCGTCGCGCGAAAGGCCCATGGGTGGTCTTGTAGCTGACTGGGACTGCGTGGCTCTCGCAGAAACAGCGCACTTTGAACGGCCGGTCACGGTAACAGTCGCGGGTGCGGTCGCGCGTGTCCTGTCGACAGGGATTGGGCAGACGCCTTATACATTGGCCGTTTCAGTTACCCGGTAAGATAGAAGTTCGTCGCCATCCGGGCTGTCAGCGTCACGTAATTATTGGACATGTAGTTTTGAGCAGGGTGGGGTCCGCACAGTGACCTTGCGTGCCTCCGAGGGTCCCAAAATCTCTTGCAATAAATTAATTTTTACTCGACTCGACTCTAAACTTTCGCTTCGCTCACTGCAGCAACCGTGTTTTCCTGAATCCACCGTTTTGTTGGGTATTCGAGGCCGGACGCGAAAAAATGCATTCATTGATTGGTCTTTTTAGCGAAACTGTTACTTTTCTAATATCTTGTCCAACTCATTAACACGTCATTTTTGTCACAGACAATGCTCACCTTCAGCAGTAGTGCGGAGAGCACATCGAAGAAAAACTACTCAGCTGCGCCTGTCAGTAGAAGAATCGTCGACTGCAGCGCAGATATATGAGTACATTGGGCTCAATTTTCATCATATGCGCGCGGTAAGCGGCTCTTTTACTTGGAATTGTACAGAATCACCTGCAGTGTGATTAGTTAAGGCTTTTGTTGGAGAAAAAGGGCCAAAGTACACGAATGAACGGATGCATCATATTCGTCTCGGGCCGAGTGAAAAACGAATAAACGTAACAATCGGGTGACAAACGTTTATGTCAGGAAGAAGGACAATATGGCATTGACAAATATATGGTTGTTTTAACTAAATGTCCTGCGAAAAATTTATTTGCGGACAAGAAGAAAGCGCTGCAGACGGGGACGAGGAGGAGTAGCCTTGGCAGCATTCTTTATGAACAAGCACTTAGATATCGGCATCAGCGAGCGGTCTGTTGTGTTGCAGAGTGCTGAGCTTGACTACGCAAAAAGTGTGGCATAAAGGATGGTGTTTCACTGCTAACAAACCATTCTGTTTACTTTAAGGTCTTGCAGTTCTAGATTGCGGTTTTCCAGCTTGAGCAAGGGTGCGTGAAGGTGTGCATAATTTCGCTAAAAACACCCGACAGGAGTAGAGTGAAATAAACTGTTGGTAGTAGCGCTTGCCCAAGCTGTTTGTGTTTTCTCTTTTGTGCGTGTGTTAATTTTTTCGCGCTAAGTTTCGTTATAACGATGGTAGACCAATGAGGCCAACATACTGTCCTTCCGAAACATCGAATTGCAATACTAGTCTCTAGAAGTGTTTGATGCAAGGACGTAAATCGTCATAGCTATAACTTATGGGGAGTAAATTGACGCACAGTAATACAATTATCTGCATTTCTTGAGACATGCTGTTCACCGTGAGCTAGGCTGTCGAACAAAAATGGGAGTACGGTCCAAACGCTGCCTTTTTTCACGGAACAAACCTTAAACGTCATAGCATAAAGTAGTTACAGCAATTATGTTCTGGTTTTCCTAATGTGAAGCTATCACCGAACCATTCGTTTGACTAACATTATCGTATTTCGTTCGTTTGCAGCCTGCTGTTCTTTCACTGAAAGTAGGGCTGTTGTCCACTTTTACGATGCCATCATTCTTCATGTTCTCAGCGCTGCCAAGGGGGTGGTATGTCCATTTACTTATACCTTGTTCTATACTGTTCATACTTCAGTATGCCTCTACCTAAGAACTCATTGGTAAATAGGAAAATCGACAGTGCCACCCATACAGAGATCAAATGGCAGCTATTGAAGTTGGCGTATGTGTTGGTGTCGCTGCCTAAAAAGTCAAAGGTTCCCGTATGAATTCGCTTAAGACGACTCGAAGATGACGGTCATCCGGTGTGGCTATTTTATCATCATCATCATCGGAGACTGAATGGTCATGCGAATAGCTGTACAAATTTTGATGCCGTGCCTGATGACGACGACGATGATGAATGATAGCACCACCCTTTACAATTGGTTGGAAACTTTCAAGCACCCACTCGTTACGCAGTTCAAATAGTGCGACACCCGGTGCGATTCTACGCTCCTGCGACGCGATAGTACATCTGTTAAATGACAACTCCGGCGATTTTTCAAGGTGAATGGATCCTCAATAAATTTCGCTGGGTACGTTTCATTGCACGTTTCCGTCACTTATGCCAAATTACATGGTGGAGAGATGGGCAGATTCCTTACAAATGAGTTTTATTGATTGCCACGACTCTCCCACCTGGCTTACCACAATTATAGCTAACATTGCGTTCGTGACACCATTTAGGGGCAAAGCGACGGACGTGACGGAGTTCAGTTGCCCCTACCACGTCTGCTATCCATAAGGCAACGATCGTGTGTTTTTTGGCTAGCGCTTCGCTGATTGAACGTGCGGGTATTAGTTTCCTGTGGGCGTGCGTGCGAAGGGGTGGCTAGTGGTGTTGCGTTATGGGCTGCATACACGATTACCCGTGTAAATACCTTAACAATCACGAAACACACGAAGCTAACGATTAAACTTCGTGTCGACGTTAGAGCGTTTTATCTGGCAGTGCCGGTTTACCGCAGGGAAAGTATGGTAATACCGTACCGGCTGAAGAGTGCACATTACCGTACGGAAACACTTTCCGTAATGTGTACAAAGTCCACCGTGACCGGGCCTATCCGTATACGGTAAGCTGCGCGTCGTGCGAAAAGTGACTTGTACTTGGCGTATAATAAATTTTATTGATTCTGTCGACGCGATGTCAAACGACGCTATCCACAAGCTTATGCACTCTTCCTGGTGCAGTTTTAAAAAAGTTTTAGCGTGACCGCAAACTTCTTAGCGTTAGCATTTTACTCGATCGCGGCATCCACAAGCTTCAACCACCTGGACAGGTCGGGCCATCTGGCGGCGGGATGCGCAACCAGGCAAACACTTAACTAAAGAGGTGTTTTCTACTTCATTGAAGAGGAATGGTGATTCTAGTTGGTCTCCAAGTGCGTCCGAATCGCATGTCCGACAGCTCCAAAGAGTTTGTCCACGTGGCATGGTCAGTCACGGACATGGTGCGGCGTGGTCACCTTTCCGCTGAACGTCTGGTCTTCGCCGCTTTCCCAGTTTTCACACTCCACGGCGGCGGGACCGGCATGACTTGTACGATTTCCGTTGTTTACGAGCTCTTACGTCAAGTGAAAACAGTTCTGCTCGGTTGGGTATCAGTTTCGGTGTTGCCCATTTTTCGCTTATTTGAAATTATTGTCCAGTTTGCCGTTTATTTCTAATTTTGGGCCCGTGACAGGAGCGCCTCTGGAACATAGAAGCCCAATTTCTTTGACATGGTAAAAGGAAATGCCGGATTTATCCTTTAACGTGACTCCTTTTCGACATGACCTAGTGTATAGGATGTTTTTCCCCAAGCGGTGTCAAGTTGCGGATCCGTAGTTGAATACTGGACTGCCACGCTGATTGCCTGGGTTAGATTTTAGCTTGAAACCTGATTCCTATCCGACCTTTATTAGGTCGCGCGGGTTTTTGTACCGCACGCCGCGTTTCATGTTCATGACATGACTGTATGACGAACATAAATGACAGGTCATAAGATGAAAATCGTGACATGCATGCAATGAACGGCATGATTTACATACCAGGGTCTTGGTGCTCTTACGGCCGTTTCCTTAACTTGATATAGACAAAAATTTGCATGGTATGACAAGCGTGCATGACGAACATAAGTGACAAGTCCAAAGGCAAATCATGTCACGCATGTCATGTACGGCTTCATTTACAGGACATAGTCTCGGGGCGCTCATGGCCGCTTAATTACATGTATATATACCAAAATTGGCATGACGAGACATTTCTGTATGAGGAACAAAAATGAGAGGTGCTAGCATAAAAATCATGATATGCATGACATGTGCGGCGTAATTTACATGCTACGCTCATGGTGCTCTCGCGGCCGTTTCGCTCATTTTATATACACCACACAGGTGTGCGCGACATGACTGAATTTCGAACATAAGTGGCAGGCGGTAACATGAAAATAAGGACATCCATGCCATGTAAGACATGAGTTACATGCCACGCTTGTGGTGCACTTGCGGTTGCTTCACTAGCTTTATATGCACAAAAATGGGTACTGCACGACGTGACTGCGTGTCAAACATAAACTTCAGGTGGTAAGATGAAAATAATGGCATGTAGGTCATGGATGGCATGATTTATACGCCCTACTCATAGCGTGCTCGCAGCCGCTTCGCTAGCTTGATGTGCACCGAAATTGGTATGCGCGAAGTGACTCTGTGAAGAACAAATAATTCGATGTATGCAACTCCTGGCTGAATGGTTCGCATTACATCGACCCCCCACAGTGCGTGGTATCCGAAGTATTTCTTGCCTTAATAAGATGTCGAATATGGCACACGTGGTCCAGGCAAAAGGCTGGCTATCGCTGTGCCTAAGCGAGAACACTTGTGGTATTGAAAAACAATGTTATTATAAGTTTTCGGCAAGCTAATTATGGCCTTTGTTGTGTAGGAAGATCTCGAACTTAGTCTTCAGCCTTCATTTTGCAGCGAGAGGTGTTATAAGATCACAACAAAAGCCGTTTTTGGCGCCGTAGTTCTCCGCAGCTGCCGCCACCCACCGCTGTCGCGCGAAATAAGATAAAACTAATTAAACAAACAATATACAGTATGAAATGAGGTTCGAACGCGGGCCCTCCTGGGGCAGCCCAGTATTCTACCACAGAGCCACGCCGGTGTTTGAAACTCCTTGCAAAAAGACCCTATGTTGGCTTCATATCAGGGAAGAAATCACGTGAACGTGTGTAATAGAGCGTTTTAGAAGAGTAAAATCACAACCAGGCGTCACACAATGCGAATTGCGTAACGAGTGACTCATTGATTGCTTCAAAGTCATCACAAAAGGCTCAGCCATAATTCTTCATTGTCATCATAGACCGAATGAACGAAGTGCACACAATGCCTTACGGATGTGTAGCGGGTACCACGCTTCTCCGCAGAATCAAGAATATTGACATATTGGATGCTTCCAAACTACAAGAAAATTATGATAGTTTATGGCATAGTGGGTACCTAGCAAGTGTACTTGTATTAGCTGCCAATGGTTATCGTTAAGTAATGTAATACAGTGGCGTAGGAAAGTAAAATAACGACCTCGCGTCACACAATGCGAAATATGTAACTACTGGGTAGTTTGAAGCTTTCAGCCCATTACAAATGGCTGAGTCATAACTCTTCATCGTTATCAGCCACCGCATCAACAAAGTGCACATAATGTTTTACAGATCCGTAGCTGGTACGTATCTCACTTTTCCCCAGAATAACGAATAATGGCGTAGTCGGTGCTTGCCCACTCCACAAAAATTATTATGACTTATGGCGTAGCGGTTGCCACGCAAGTGCACTTGTAGTAGTTGCCCCAAGAGTGTTTAAGAAAGGCTCTTGAATAGCTGCTCTTACAGTTTTCGCTGTGACTTTGCTGCGCGCTCCGCGCAGGGTTGGCGTTTTTTTTAAGGGGCGAAGCACTTTAGGGCCGAGCCTTGTCCGTCTATGCCTGCAGTGTCCGTCACGGGGAGATTCGTGGATGTGAGACACAAAAAAAAAGCTGAACAGTATACTAATATCAATCATAATTGTGACAGAACAATATAATATACATAGAAGCTCAAACCCTTTATACTAGTTGGCGACTTCAACGCACACATTATGGACCTTAGGACCGAGCTTTGTCGTCGACTCGCACTGTCCGCTGTCGTGGTATATAGAAAACCAATGCTATAGTCGAAAAATATGTGTGTATGTGAATAAAAAAAGGGTTACAATAGACGAACAACAATCATAATTGTGGCGAAACAATGTAAAACACCTACAAGCACAAACTCTTCATACTAGTCAATGACTTCAACGTAGGCATTATGGTACTTTATGTCACTATATGTCACTCAATTTACATTATATGGGGCAACGCTCGGGCAACGTATGGTTACTCACCCATACGATACCCAGAGCTTCGCCCACAAGTCATGATTCACTTCGTGGAGATGCGTGGATTTTTAAGACGACAGTCTTTCCTGGGATACTTGACCGCAGAAATTTTGGTCTGTCATTCTGTCTGTCTGTCATTCTGTCTGTCTGTCATTCTGTCTGTCTGTCTGTCTGTCTGTCTGTCTGTCTGTCTGTCACACGATTCAGCCACCCGGCCAAAGTTTAAGCACTTGCTGAACCCCCAGACATCTTGAACTGGTAGCCGCGCTTATACTTGTGAACATTGTCGATCAAAAAATTACACCATCTCCCGCTAAAGGGAACCATGTGTAGATGCGAAGCAGCGGGCGCTAACGCTTACACTGGCGGCGGCGTTGACGCTAGCGCTCATCGCGGCGTTGCGCCGGAGAGAAATCTGGGGAGGCGCAAAGCACGCAGTGATGGACCGGTGTTTCCTACTGGAACATGCCAATCGCTGCTAATGGGCAATGAGAGACAGAAGACTCCGATTGGACACAGATACCCGCAGTCCGCTTTTAGTTAACGCGCACGCTGCGAATTTTCATCGTTCGACAACGCACACGAGAAATCTCCCACCGGCACAACCTTGCAGGTCAAGATCCAGTGCCTATATATACGGGGTGGCCAGTGAACGGTTGTGCAGCGCGAGCAGTCGGTTTTTTCAATCAAGAAACTCGCTAGCAGACGCTGCCTGCGTCGGCGTTGCGAGGCGAGAGAGGGGGGAGCGTAGGAGAGGAGAGAGAGGGGGGTGAGGACAGTACGCGCATGCGCAGTGGGGGGTGTGGTCGCCGCGGAGAAGGATGCCTAGAGGAGAGAGAGAGGGAGGGGACGCGCATGCGCAGTGGGGGGTGCGGACGCCGCTGGGACGGATGCCTAGAGGAGAGAGAGGGGGGGAACGTAGGAGAGGAGAGAGAGGGAGTGAGGACGCGCATGCGCAGTGGGGGGTGTGGTCGCCGCGGAGAGGGATGCCTAGAGGAGAGGAGAGAGGGGGGAGGGGATGCGCATGCGCAATGGGTGTGTAAACGCCGCGGGAGGGATGCCTAGAGGAGATAGAGGGGGAGCGTAGGAGAGGAGGTGCGTGGAGAGGGTTTGCGCATGCCGCACACCACCACCGGATTGAACTTCGCCATAACATGCTTCACATCTAAAACAAATATTACGCATCTGAGGCGCAACATCACTACGTAAGTATTTGGGGGTGTGTTCCTTTACTAGAAAATACATTGATACATAATTCTAAAGACCCCAGTGTTTCTTAGGCTGTGCTGAAAATGCGACGCTACGCACGAAAAAGCCCTCTGCCGACGATATGGTGCTGCCACCTGGCACCCTTGGTTCTGCACAAGCTCATGTTTCCCGACGGCCGGCATAAGGCTATCGTCAGATACGAGGCCAATTTTTTTTTTCTGTCGGAGTAAAAAAACAACGCAGTTATGAACAAGCCATCCTGCTCCGTTCCTACCACAGAAAATTACACGCAAGCGAGCGCTATATGCACAGCAACTAAAATTAGTATCTCGTTTAAAGCGAAGGAAACTCAGAAAAAATTCTATTCGCTATAGGTACTTTCACAACACATTCGTTTAATATAGAGTGATTTACGTTTACTACTTGCAAAAAAAATGTTAGAAGCAAGACTTTAGTGAACTGGCAAATGGCGCTGTATAATTTGTTCCTCGTTCGAAATTTTTTTCTCTTTTTTCAGGGTGAGCAGTTCACTTTTAAGTTCTCATTGCACATTCCTTTGCTACGTGTACGTTAGTGCGAACTTGATAAAAATATCACTCAACTGCGAGCGGCCCTTCACCAGGTTACATAACGAATTATAGTTAGACACTGGTAGTTGTTGCGCGTCCAATAAAGAGCATTGTGCCACAAGAATTTTTCTAATCAGTCCATTAGAAGCAGAGAAAACCAATGTTTTGAAGCGGCGCGAGAGCATGATGTTAGGAGGCGAGCTTGAAATCCTTGCCGCTGGACCATGTAGCTTACACAAGCCAAATCCCTTCCCTGCCCTCTTCGGCACGCGAGCGGGAGGATCGCATGACGCATACGCATGAACAGGTTGTGCGCACGCAAGGTCATGAGCGCATGACGTGCGCGAATCAGCCCGAGTCCCCGAGACGCATTCGGTGTCAGTGATGTTCCGTACTACGCCGAAGAATTCCCATTCCGAGACATTAAAATTCCCTATTTCGGGCATTTTTCCCTGTATACGCTGACAAAATTCCCCGCATATTTCCCTGCACAATAGTGGTAATCTGCGCACGCGTCCCGTACACATATACTATAAATGTATGTGGGTGACGTGTTTCCGACAATTGAAATCATGCCTAGTGCCTGCGCTCCTGTACAACAAAAGCGTGACGTTCATAACTCATGGACTTCAAAGTACATTGCACATAGCGAGCTTCGGGAGTGAACTAGAAATCGCTCCATATAAATATCAGAAACAAACCTCAAGGGCTGTGCGTGTGTGCTACATTCGCCAGAACCAGTTGCAGAAGCCGATGGCGCTCTGAGAGAGCTACGTATCGGTGCTCATGGGTGAACCTAACCGTTCCTGAAATTCCCCGCAATATCGGAAAGATTCCCTTTTGAAGACGATAGTCTTTCTTGGGATACTTAAACGGAGAAATTTTGGTCTGTCTGTCTGTCTGTCTGCTTCGCTGTTTGTCGGCACGTCACACGATTCAGCCAACCGGCCAAAGTTTAACCACTTTCTGAGCGCCCAGCCATCTTGCACAAGTATTTTTGTTCATACTTGTGAACATTGTCGATCAAAAAGCAAATTTTACGCATGTCTGAGGAGCAACGTCAATAAATAAGTAGTCTCTGGTATGTTTCTTTATAAGAAAATACATAGATACGTAATTATGAAGACCCCAGCGTTTCTTAGGCTGCGCTCAAAAAGCGACGCTATGCACGAAAAAGCCCTCGGCCGACGATATGTTGCTGCTGGGTTCTGCACAAGGTGATGTTTCTCGACAGCACTGCCAGATGGCGTCCATGTCTCACGCAGCGCCTCTTCTATTTTATCAAGGCCAGCCAGATGCGGCCGATTCAACATAGGGAAAGCGCTGTCTGAGGCAAGGCAAAACAGTGTAGTACGGCCGGCAGAAGACTATCGTCTTTCGACGACATTTGCGGCGAAGCACGCAGATACGCGGCCAATTTTTTCCCTTACGTCCAAAATGATGGATGAAAAATTCCCCGAAAAAGGGAAAATTCCCTGCACGGAACATCACTGTTCGGTGTTGTGCCGGCGTTCTCTGCACATTTTTTTTATTCCATGTCTGCACTTCACCTCTGCAAGTTATACCGAATGCGTTCTCGCCGATCACTTGGCTGTCAACTTATTACTGAGCATGAAAGCTGCGACATTTGTACGGACGCGAGACTGGCGGTATCATCAGCCTGTGCTGCATGAACATTTAGTTAGAAGCGGCAGGATAAATGTGCCTAATGAGTGCTGGAATGCGGTAGAAGATTAGTTTCGTTGTAAGGGGTGGCGTCCGCACGATGCGCAAAGTGCGAGAATACGAACGCATACGAAACGGAGGCAGATATTAGCCTCGCATCTCGCTGTGATGCGCAGTTAAAATTAAAAAAGAAAACACGCACACATTCCGTTTGTGTGTTTTATTTTTGCCCTCAAGTTTTATTCATCTACTCAAGCGACAATTTACACAAACTACACATGTCACGTCAAATAGTTATACCAGTATCACGTGCTACTGTGTGTGACGTCAGAGTACAGGTGTCTACGTAGAGGAGCGACGTGAAAGCACTACGAACTAGGTAGGGCTATTCGTTCTCGTGCGTCATCCCCTCATTCTCTGGGCGCGCACCCACGAGAACAAGGGCAAGCAGCGTCCAGCTTGAAATATATATGACCCATTTCCGCGGCGCGTAGGGTTGCAAATTTTGGTAGACGTGATCGTGAACGCCCGGTGTATGCATTGCGCTCGTCAACTCAAAATGATTAGACCTGAGGAGGGGCTCTTTAAGAACGTAACATAAGCTTGCACTTGATTCAATCAACTATAACGACAGTACACGGGGCGTTTCATGAGGTAGATGCTCAAAAAAGACGGTTGGTTTTAATCTTAGCACCGTTTTTGTTGTTGAAAAGGTGTTTTTTTTTCAGCACTTGACAACGAAGTATTCAGTGAGTTGTCCAATATCTTGCGGGGTACCGAAGCGGAGAGTGCAGATGTGCCCCGAATGATTCAGGTAAGCTTATGCATACGGAAATATCTTTGATATACCTCGCAGAAAGAGATGTTAACATACGAAGACACTATACTATTGAGACCTAAGTGTTGTTTTTCTTCCTGAGCAGTCGTTCGCCCTGGAGAAACTCACTATCGACTGCAACTTCCAAAACTGTTCTCTTGAACATTATCGCTATACTACGACACAGTATGCAATATATTAATTAATTTTTACGTGTTCTGACGGGATACGCATGAAGGTGCGCTCCAAGTGGCGATCAGGCTTTGAGATAACTATTATCCACCCACATAAAACGACTGGCCGGCGAAAGCCAACTTAAGTTCTTCTCAGTCGATGTAGTGATCATGCCCGCCAACCCCCGAAAGCTTTCTGCACTTAGCGCGGTTTTGCACTGCCTCCGTGATTGGCCCACCTTTGAGCAAGCTACGATGTCACATGACATCCCGCTGACGTCACAACGAGACCACATATTTTGGCGGTCTGAGA
Organism: Rhipicephalus appendiculatus; assembly: GCA_030522465.1. Taxonomy (NCBI): domain Eukaryota; kingdom Metazoa; phylum Arthropoda; class Arachnida; order Ixodida; family Ixodidae; genus Rhipicephalus; species Rhipicephalus appendiculatus. The sequence goes on from JALIZH010012052.1 coordinate 31,254, forward strand.
CATCATGGCCACGTCATAAGGGGACGCCATTACGTGATGATGATTTTTTGCATCACTCAAGTGTACGCCGCCGACGTGGTACGCCGGTCAATTTTCGGGTTTCATGACGCATCTGAGGCTCCCTAAGGATAACGAAATTGACTATTTAATTCGAGTTGAGTGATTGCTCTGTATGACTCTGAATTATTTGTCTCAGTGTAAATTACAATGATGTCAGCAATGAAAAAAGTAAACAAGCAGCCCTTTCTATTTAATAGACTTCGAAAAATCAAAGGTAAGTACTAAGCAGTAGCAAGCAGTGTTGGGCAACTAACGTCTGATATGTGATCCCCTTCTCGCATTTCCACATACCACAGGAACTCGGCCTCGCACTGAGGGAATCTCCGGAGAAAGAGGCATTCCTCAACATGAATACAGAGGTGAATACATTTACTGGAAGATACCCTTACGTTGCTCAAAAATGATGGCAGAGAATACAAAATGAACATTTCTAACATGTCTATCGAGTTGAGTGCATTGTAAGGAAATTATCCTTACGCGATTACAAAATAACAGAAATGTCATTGGTCCATATTTTAAGAGCGAAGCTATTCTAGCTGGGCGTAATATGTGTGGCCGTGCCCGAAAATGAGCCACAGAATTTGGGCAAATCCCACTACTCACCACTACGGCGCGGCCTGTAATAACCCTTATGGCTCAGAGAACGAGTACAGAGAAGGACACGTCGGTCCACGGGGAGTTCGAGGGGCGACGGGCCTGGGCTTCGTTGTGCCAAGCTTTGCGCTACGTAGTGCAAACTGCCCGCATTTTTTAGGGTCAAGCACTTATAGCTCGAGGTAAAACATCGGGTTGCTTATCACTTTGCTTATCAAGCGCCGTTGCTAATCAGCTGCGCCCACTTACGGAGAAAGTCCATGCAGCCGTCGCGCTGAGTTTGCTCGCCGCGCGAGCCGAGTACGAGCGACGAAAGGCCCGCGCTACTACCGGGGGTGCCATACCCAGCTTTGCACGTTAGTTCTGCCGCTGGAGTTTGGACATTCTTACATGGTTTGTGACAGGCTGCGGTTCGAGTCTACGTTGTCTACAACAAAGAAAGACCCAGCATCAGCGAAGAAGGCCACTTTAAGCCGTCAGATCAACCAGTTTCGCTGTATCTTAAGCTTTTCACGGCTAGTGTTAACTCATAGCCAAAAGTGTGTCCGCTTGCCATCTGCAGCGGCCGCATGCCACTACTCCACCATTTACAGGTTGCTATGTTGATTGAGTAAAAAGTTCAGTAAAAAGTTTAGAACTCATTAACTTAATGTGTTCCATCTAATGTTAGAGAGCCTGCCTTTTGTTGTGAACTATGCACATTTTTATTTGCATAACAGGAGGCACGTCAATGGCTGTCGACGACCGAAAGCGACTGCGGAAAAAAGTACCGGGAGTTCATCAAGAAGCACGGCCATCGGGCGTTTAAGGAGGTAAGGTCGACAAAACGTCTAACTCATGAAATATATTTTGCGCTTCGGGCTCACTCGGAATCACACTCACCAATTTTTTTCTTAACCGCACTCACTTGGACTCAAACTCACCAAAATATCACTCACGCGGACTCCCTCAGACTCAGGCTGATGGCTCGACCTGAGTCTGAGTGAGTCCGAGTGAGTGGACTCATGAGTACGTTAACCTAGAATGAGCTTTTGCGACCATGCCCTCAATGCTCTTTAACACCAATGTCTCACGTAAGCGGTGCTGTTCTTGGCGCCTTTTGATATGGTACTTTCGAATACAAGTTATGAGTGGTTGCAAGCCAGTAAGGACATTTTTCTTGAAAGAGATGACAACATAAGATATATCCACCGAGGACCTCCATGAATAGTTGGCGGGGAGGGGGGATATCAAGGCACCCCCGTACGTAATTTACGCCTCTGATCAATAAATATTGAAATTGTGTATGAACGATACTGCCTTGGAATACGTGTGAATAGACGTGAGTATAAATGTGAATCCAGTAAGGCTGATAGTAATGCTGAAGATGAGTAGATAGGACCTTAGGTCGGCAAAAAAGTGAAACTCACTCAGACTCACTGGAGAAATATATCTTGCGCTTTGGACTCACTAAGACTCAGACTCACCAAAATGTTCTTGAGCCGGACTCACTCGGACTCACACTCACGAAAATTTTCTTCAACCGGACTCACTCGGACTCAAAGTCACCAAAATATTACTCACCCGGACTCACTCAGACTCAGACTCACGGCTTGATCTGAGTCTCAGTGAGTCCGAGTGAGTGGACTCATGAGTGAGTTCGCCGACCTATGGGTATCAAGGCTGCCATCTTTATTAACACCTTCTTTTACTTAAGTTATTTTCTAAGCCTGAAACTTAGTAAAAGAAACATTCTTGTTACTTGCAGTCATGCCTTTGAGAATCATGTGCGGAGGTTGTGTTTTCAGGCAACAACTACAACAATAAGTAGACGTAGATCCAGCGCATTGTTAGACTTTTAATTACCTGAGGCGTCAGTATACAATGATTTCATGCAGTTACAAGGTGTTGCCCGCGTGCTTGTGCTAGCGGGGTTTTATGAGGGCAAGTGATCATGTACGAAGCTAGTCGAGAGAGCATTGACGCAGAGGAGTGCAAGTACATAAACTTATAAAGAATATAAAAAAAAACACTTAAGGCCTTTTACCACTTGTGTCACTGTGGTACCCCCCTTACTGCAAGATTAGTCATGAAATGACACGCGCCAAGTGACATGCAAACACTACCGAAACGTGTCCCGTAGGCCACCCAGACACGAGCAGTTTAGCCACTTGGTCATTGTCCAAGAGCCAGTGGCTGAAAAAATAGTTTCTAATTCATCGTTATTCCTGTAACAGGCATGTTTTGTGAGAAGGTGATTCGAACCTTTCCGCGAGTACGAAATAGGTGACTGCGGACTAAATGGAAATTCAGTTGTAGCGTACTTACGGCAATTCTTTAGAAAACAAAAAGGAGTCAATCCTGCTCACAGAGCTTTCTGTTAAAAAGACCTCGAGCAATGTGCGAAAAAATCGCGTAATATTGGCGCCCGTATTTCTAGTTCGACGAGGTTATCCTTTCTTACCATTTTACAGTGCGTGCTTTAAGGTCGCGTGCATAATCACGTTGGCCCATCTGTGCTGTAGCAAATCTTCTATTGACGCCAGATGGGGCTACACGTTAGTGCACGCTGTCGTGAACAGCGCCCCGTGTATGTCCTTGTAAATGCTTAACACCATTTTCCTTGTCAGCAATGTCGTCCGGTACACCATGTTAAAGCCTGTGAGATAGTAACAGATATTTCATTCAAATGAAACAAAACTGGTTGCAGTTAAAAAAATCCAAGTAAGCTTAGCTGGGCATATAGACGTTTGCTAGTGCATTATACATATCTAAAGAGCAGTAGTTTATTTGATTTAAAAAAAAACACCTTGTACGCAGTGCATACATAAAAACAAATTCATTACCACATTACTGTTTGGAAGAGCTAGAATTCGCCCATGGATAATATACAGTGAGCTCTCACTTGTACGAACGTGTACGTTTAACAAATATTTCGGAATAACGAACTTTTGGAAAATCCCCGGTGGTTTGTTATGCACTGTATGCAATTTTTTTTTGGTTGAATGACCTTCGCAATAGTGAATATTTGAGTTGAATGAACTTAATCTGCGGACGTGGGCTCATTTCTGAGGTCGATGCAATGAGGATTTGCGCTCTGCAGCAATGGCGTAGCGGATGCGTGTCGCCACCAAATCGTCCATCCATCAGCATCAGCGATGTAACATCGCTTCTGCATGCAGCCCCGCCGATGAAAAGCGGCCGTGCTGGAGGCGAAAACGAGCACAAGCACATCAATACCTGCGTGGAGCTACCAGATTTGAAAATGGTTTCCAGTGTTCGCGCGAAACCCAAAGGAGAAGAGCGCGACAAAAAAATTGTAATGGCTGAGGAAGGTTCAAATCCTGTATCTGTAGCCGAGGCTGTAGGATATAGTAGAAAGTTGCGAGACTTCGTGTTACAGCAACAAGCTGTGCCAAAACAGTGCACAAAAACGTACTCTCTGGAAAGCTATGTCTCTTTTCGAGCTTTAAGGGCGCCAGTCCAAAGGAAAATTACAGAATTATTTTCAAAAGAAACTGCATTTCGCACTTGGGACTTTATATATGTTATGCCCGATGCTCTTTCATATTCTAGGGAATGTTCAGTTCAGTGAGCTTTCTGTTAAGCGAAGTATTTCCTTGGCGCCCTTGAAGTTCACTCAAGCGAGAGTTCACTGCATATCATTTGTGAGTTTCGTTTGTCGTACTGGGTATACCAGGGGTCTCAAACACATTGTCCGGGGGACGCATGCGGCCCGTAAACCTTTTGTTAGCGACCCGGCCCAGACATGAATGTCTCCGTCTTACAGTGCATTCTTTAGTATTTGCTCAATATGTACGTTCATGAGCTACACAGAACTAACTGGTCTCAAGCATTTTTTTTTTGCGAAGATTCCGATGCAGTTCCAATGTGTCAACACGTAAGCGTGAAACAAAACTCTATATCTCAGAATCAATGTCCCGATTTTTGTCATTCTGGAGATCACTATTCGTATCTTTCTCGAATCTTGACGTCAAATTTTCACCAGAAATGACCCATATATGAGATATGGGAGGGTCGTCTTTCAAATGGCGCCGTTAACTGACATATTCTTCACACTTACCCCTCGCTCTCTCTCCTACCTTCTTTACTGTGCCGGCCCTTGCAGGAATAAATTTTGTAAGAGCGGCACATTAGTTGAGATGAGTTTGAGACCCCTCGCATGGGATAAAAAATGTCGGGTAACATGGTTTTAGACGCGAATCATCTTATGGCGGGGCCTTTGTCCATCCCTCCTTCCCGCGTCCCACACCCCCCACAGCGCATGAGGGTCCCCTCCCCCTTCTCCCTCCTCTCCTACGCTCCCCCCTTTCTCTCCTCTAGGAATCTTCTACTCTACGGAGCGGCGCGCACGACAGGTGGTGTGACAGCTGCATACTCCGCTGGGGGGCGCCACGGTTGTTCCGCGGTATGAAAATGATGGAGCGCGCGCGCCTCATTCTCTCTCCTGTGCAGCGCCGTGATGAGCGCCCGGACCGCTGCCGTGAAATGAGAGCGGCGACGTTCCTCCCGCTCAAGCTAATTATCTCCCCGCTGCTTCCCATCCACACATGGTTCCCTTTAGAAGGGAGATGGGGAATTTTTTTGTGATCTGTGACACCATCATGACGTCATCACGTGACGATGATTTTTTGCATCACTTGTCCCCGACTCTCCGGAACGCCGCCGATGACGGTCAAATTTCGTGTTTGATGAGACATCTAAGGCGTTAATGTGATTGACATTTGTGCTGTAAAACACGCCAATAAATATATAGTTCGGTTGGTTTCCGGCCTTTGTGTAGTCTCGTTCAGTTCCGCAAGAGTGGCCTAGAATAGGTGGAGTGTCCAAAGCATTGGCTCCCGCGTGGGCCGTTCGCGATGAATTGCTGCGCCGCGCCGTACTTTTTGTTTGCGTTTAGTTTCCACACAGGGCCCTTGACGCGTTATTTACCTTCAGTAATGCGGTGCGGCATGGAGCTTACCCAAATTTAAAGGTTTCTTAGTGCTGGGGCAACCATAACATAAAAAAAAACGCATGCATCAAACGGTGTCAGCGTGTCCTAGCAGTTCCGTTGCTATAGTTCGGGCATCGTAATGTGGCAAATGTGCGAGCGTAGAACTGCGCAAAATGAACACGCACATGGAAACAGCGGACACAACCTTATTCACATGGGTAAGCGGGCATTCGCATCATGCATGCACGAATTAAGAGTAAGGAAAAATGTAAATTACTCGTGCAGTCAACTGAAATAGTTACGTATAGTGACCATTTCGTTGACCACCATGAGCTTCTTACTCACGGTCACCAGTGATTCACAGCCGTATTCACACGTCTCTATTGCACATTTTTTTTAGCCTCGATTAGCGCTTCATTATGGAGAAAGCACATGGAGAAGACGCAAGGGAAACAAGAGTAGAGTAGAGGCGGCCGTAAGGCCCCGATACTGCTTATTTCGCTTCTGAGTAGCGCACAAAAAGGGCCACCGTGCAGAAAGCTTGTGTTAAATTCCAGCATTTACAAGAAAAACAATGCCATGTAACGAACCTTATTGCACATGTTCGTGCGTAAAAGCGTAATATTGAAAAATGTCTTACAAATATCCAGACATCACTAAACTAAGCTTATAAAAAAATTACACCATCTCCCGCTAAAGGGAACCATGTGTAGATGTGAACCAGCGGGCGCTAACGCTTACACTGGCGGCGGCGTTGACGCTGGCGCTCATCGCAGCGTTGCGCAGGAGAGAAAACTGGGGAGGCGCAAGGCAGGCAGTGATGGAGCAGTTTTTCCTACTAGAACATGCCAATCGCTGCTAAGGGGCAATGAGAGACAGAAGACTCCGACTGGACACAGAGACCCGCACTCCGCTTTTAGTTAACGCGCACGCTGGGAATTTTTATTGTTCAACAACGCACAGGAGAAATCTCCCACCGGCACCACCTTGGAGGTCAAGATCCATTGCTATATATACGGGATGGCCAGTGAACGGTTGTGCAGCGCGAGCAGTCGGTTTTTTCAACCAAGAAACTCGCTAGCAGACGCTGCCTGCGTCGGCGTCGCGAGGCGAGAGAGGGAGGAGCGTAGGAGAGGAGAGAGAGGGGGTGACACGCATGCGCAGTGGGAGTGTGAACGCCGTGGGCAGGGATGCGTAGAGGAGAGAGGGGGGAGCGTAGGAGAGGAGAGAGAGGGGGGGGACGCGCATGCGCAGGGGGAGTTAGACGCCGCGGGCAGGGATGGAGAGAGGGGGGGGAGTGTAAGAGGGGAGAGAGGAAGGGAGGCGCATGCGCAGTGTGGGTGTGGTTGCCGCGGGGAGGGGATGCCTGAAGGAGAGAGAGGGGGAGAGGAGGTTTTTTATTTTTATTTTTTTAACTGTTTGCGCATGCGCAGTAAGGGTGGGCACGCGGCACACCACCACCACCACCGGATTAAGCTTCGCCATAAGATGCTTCACATCTAATAACCCAGTTCTTGCTGTACAAGTACAAAGCTGTCTGAACGAAAATACGGCAAGAAACTTACAAATCTGTCGATGCAATATTTCAATCATTTTAGAAAATTGTTGAAGTACAGATATCTCTTATGTACTTAGACTTGAAAAAAAATGTAACAAGCGATAAAGTATATACACTTTATAGACAGGTACACAGACTAGATGTTTCGGAGCCAGCTCGGGTCACTCATGCGTCGGGCTTGTTTATATCCACAGGGATCGCTGCGCATAAGTATAAAACGTTTGCACGAGATGCGTACATTGCTTCACCACACAAGTGAGAACAGATTGAAACAACTCATTTTCAACTTCAGATATTTTCAAGGTTCTCGGCAGTTAGCCCTCGCGCAGTTCAGAAAGGTTACGAAAAAAGAAATGTTGGCGAGTTGTTACGTAAAATTGAATTGTTTCCGTGGCAATTGACTGCACGTCAACAGGGCACCCGACCACAATTCACCGATTTTTCCTGATGAGCTCCACCGCCCAATGTCGGGTCTCTACTATGGGCTGTCCAGAGGGCCCACGATGCGGCGGTCGTGCTTGGCTTGACTGTCCCAATGTGGGAGCGACCCGCTACGCGCTGAGTCGTGCACCTCAGGTCTAGAACAAAGTTTCGCACCGATCCATTCATCCTGATGATCTCAATATAGCGTCCACCAGGCTTTCGTTCTGATGCTCAGGAGTACTCAATAGTACCTGATGATGATATTCAAATCTTTAATAAATATAAAAGGACGACGAGACAATGAAGGCAAACCGTTTTTGTCCCGCAGGCATGTGTAATCAGCTGCTGTGAGCTGATAATCACGTTTGTTTCGCGCGTTCGCTCGTAACATGAAGTGAGACATACACGATCTGGCACGGTTATCGCGTGGTTTACTTTCTTTAGTCATGTTTTTATTGCGATAGAAATTATATGGACACTCTCGGCTGGTTTTCGCCGTCGGCGTCGCCGTCGCCGTCATGTCCCGTATAAGTATATGTATCTTTATATTTATAAAAGCCACAAAGAAAAATAATTCAGAAAAATCTTTCCGACGCGCGGCATCGAATGAGGGACTCGCTGACCTCTCACTCTGCAGCGCATGGCGCTAACCGCTGAGCCACGAAAGCGCACGTCCTTCAACGTTCAAACAGCGAGCTATTCATATACAGCGTGTTTTCAGTGTGTTTTCAGCAATACCAGCGAGATCGCTCGTCGCGACGCGCGCTCTCAGGCGCTCATCTCCCGCGCGCACTTTGCCCCTTGGGGGGGGTAGGCGCCCGTGTGCGCGGGCGCTTATCTCGCGGTGGGGGGAGAATAGTACAACTTGGGCTTTCGCAAGAACGATTGCGTTGTAGTTACCAAGAGCACGAAGGTCACTTCGCTCGCTGCAGCCCCCCCCCCCCCCGTTTGCGAAAAGAGCACGATTTTCAAACACAGCAAAGTAACAACTGTGACACTTGCTAGTTCGCGCTCGTCTCTACCTGTGAATACGTTTTGTGCGTCGTTTTTGTTTGAGCAGCGCGTTAAGTGTCAAGCTGTGAATGTTGTTAGTTCGCTCTCGCCCTGTGCGTGTTTTCGTGCGTCATGTGCGCGTGAGCAGCGCGCTGCACGTTTCGACCTGATTGCCATTCTTCGCTTGACATTCCAATTTGTTGCTATCGCATTCATTGCTTCGCCTTGTGGTGAAACTGTGATTTTTTTTTAAGGCGAATGCCTTAGATGACTAATCAGACAAGAAAGCTGACCGTCGGCGTCGTGCGTCGGGAACACTAATAATGCAAAAATTATCATCACGTGATGACGCCACCATGCCGCCACTGATAGGCAATATTTGTGGCGTCATCATGACGTCTTCCAACGTGACGTCACATGATGGCGTCGTCACATGACATGGTCGCTTTGCATTGCATCCGTGATCGGTGGAGCCGATCACTGAGGCAGTGAAAAACCAAGTTAGGTGCCGAAAGCCTTCGCATGGGGGGCTGGGGAGGATCAGTTGATTGACTGAAGAAAATTAAGAAGATGGCTGTCGCCTTCGAGTCGTCTGAGGCGAACACACAAAGGACCCTGTCAGTATAGTTTTAGTGAATTTTTTTTCGGGTACATTTGACTAACTATGCAGCCAGTTCTTCAATAACTATGGGTAAGTCCGACATGTTGAGATTCATTTACGGTCCACCACGTTTTCAACACCTCAAGGAAACAAAGCTTCGGACCACCCATAAACAGAACTATTTCTGGCCGAAGAATTTCGGGTTTGCGTGCTACACGTCATACTAAAACTATTTGTGGGGAGTGGGACACATATATCCCACTTTTTTTCTTCACCATGTTGTATATTCTTAGATCAAAACCACCCAATCGATTCCTTGCACAGATTTAGTGCAACCGCGTTGATGTTCTAGAAAGCGGTTTTAGCAGTTGGTTTGGTGGTATTTGCTATAGGTGGCAACACCCACACATGTTCAAAGCGAACCATGCCGCTTGCGCGCGGTGTATCCTTCTGTCATCAGATTTTGGCGCCCGCTCCACCCGATTTGGCATGAGAGGCAAGGTTGAAAAGTTTATATCATACTTATGAGTAGAGGCCGGATTTTCAGGATCTAAAAATGGCGTTTTAGGCGCGAAAAATCTGCAGGCAAAACACAGTTATGGACCCCCCAAAATTGTAAATATAGGCACAATAAATTTTTACAAAATTCAAATTTTCGAAGAAAGACGTGTTCGACCTGTGTCTACGACAGGAAAGCAAAAAAAAAATTATAGTTTGTGACGGACAAAGGCACCAATGGTTTACCATAGCCATGCAATGATCCTTTTTCCCGCGTGGTTTGCAGAACATGGTCTCCCCTTTTATTGTCCAGCATGGTGAGTTAAGTGTCCACCGTCGAATGAACACACTCCTGGGTCTCTTCTTTTGGCATGGCTGAGAAGGGCAGCACAGGAGCAAATAGGCAGACCGCTAAAAGGCGAGAAGGGTCTTGTGGCCTCGTATTGGCCTGGTCTAACCGTGCAGGGTCAATTTCTCCTCTCTCTCTGAACACCTTAAAGGGCCCCCTCACCAGGGTTGAGAACTTCGAGCTGCCAAGTGTAATGCGTGCACTGGGCGCTCACGATCACGTCTGCCAAGATTTGCAACGCTACGCGCCCCTAATGAGGTGAAATGTCCGATTGAACACCGCTTGCCCTTCATCCCACAGGCGCCCGCCCCAACATGTAGGAGGTGACGAACAAGGAATTGTCCTGCGTACGTCACATTAGTACGTGACACCGCGAGAATTATTCCAGGCGACATGTGTAATTTGCGCAATTTGTTGCTTGAATAGAAGAATGAAAGTTGATAGAAATATTAAAACATAAAAACGGAACCTGTGCGCGTTTTTATTTATTTTGTACTTTGAATGAAGCGAGATGCGAGACTAAGCTGCCTCCATTTCGTTTGTGCTCGGGTTCTCGCCGTTCCCGCGTCGTGCAGGCGCCAGCCCTGACAACGCTTGGCGTGTTTTAAATGCGAATGCATTTCTTAGTCGGGCTATGTCAGGCATCCGTTGTCCGGCGTTGTCCGCGGAGGAGGAGGATAGGTTGAGGAGGTGTCCACGCGCCGGCAGGTGTTATCTCTCCGCTCTCACTCCCTCTCCCATAGCAACAGCTGTAGCCGCGCGCGCTTATCCTCGCCCCTAGCAACCGGAGCAGGTGGTGCGGGCGGAGTAGCGGAGAGTGAGTGGAGAGGAGGAGCGCGCTCTGGTGTGTGAGGGCGCTCGCATCGCGGGAGCTCGGCGGAGCTCCCGCGTGTGTGGAGAGAGTGTAGGAGAGGGTAGGTGCAGTGCTTCGCCGCTCCTTCTCTCACCGTTCGCTCTCTCTCCTCCCTGCGCCCCACTCTCCCGTCTGCTCGCTCGCACGTATATATAAATGGAGTGAAGCGCGCGCGAAATGCATTCGCATTTCCTCACGATTCCCTTCGGGGAGGTGGGGGCATTTTTTTTGGTGCACCGTCCCTTACAGCAGTTCCAGCGGGGCAATGCTGTGTATCGTGATAAGGATACATGATCCATGCCAGCCTCTCCAAACGTGCGCGCAAGGAGGGATCCACCCCACAGCAACAGGCAGTACACTACAGAGAACGCCGAAACAACACAACACCGCTTGCGTGCACGACCTGGCTTGGGCATGTCATGCGCATATAACTTTGCGTGCGCATAACGTGTTGATGCGTCTGCGTCGTGTAATCGTCAGGCTCAGAGTTGGTCCGACACCGAAGAGGGCAGGGAAGGAATTTGGCTTGTGAAGTCTACCCGGGACGAGCGGCAAAGGTTTCGAGCTCACCTCCTCGCATCATGCTTTCGCGGCTCGTAATGAACCAATAAAAAAATTCTTGTGGTACAAAGCTCTTCATTGGACACGCAACAACTTCTAGTACCTCAGTAAAATTTCTCGTGTGACCTGGTGAAGCGCCCTTAAGAGGTAAATTACAAACAAAACAAAAGCCCCATGCACATCTCATTTTTGTACCTTCACTTACAAAGGCACCTCCGGTTCCCTGCTTCCCCCCCCCCTCCGCCGCACTAAGGTCTTCAAGGAGCTGCTTCAATTCGTTGGGAACACTGTACTGGAAAATCTGCTGTAAAAGCCGCCTGCCACGTCCTCGGTCATGCACGCCAGTCTTCTCTTCTTCCCCTCTCCTCTTCCCACCTTTATCATCCTCTCCTCATTCCACTGCATACGCTGGGACATGCTCCCTTTAGGGATGCAGAAATAGCGTCTCTTCCTCACCTCCTCCTCCCCCTCCTTCGTCGCTCGTGCTATGCCAGTGCGGTGGCGTAAGGTGGCTGGCCCGTCCCATTTCACTGCTGCTAGCGGTAGCTTTCCGAAAGTTTGTTGAACTAAAGAAATAGGTTGCACCCCATAGAGTATCGAAGGTCTGTTTTGCCCGGTAACATGAATAACGCTCTCAAACTGTACTCAAAAGTAAAATTTGAGGTTAAATAGTGTTCATATAGGCACCGATCCTGATAATAGGCATTTAGAGGCACTTATAGGCATTTATGCAGGAAAGCCAAAAAATAGGCGTTTATAGGCACTATAAAACACTACGAAAGCCCACCTTAACCTCTAATTCATGCTTATATATCAAAGTGGCGCGATAGGAACGCAAGGAACAAAATAAGCATTCGCCTAAAATCCGCTCTCTACTTATGAGTTCCTAAATGTGCTATTATAACGCTTTTCTTCACCCCTACCCATACGGTTTCCTCAAAAATTTGCGCAATTCAAAATTCACAACCATTCAAGGTTATATTTCCGAAAGAGTAGCCAGTCATACATTGTGTACAGCTGATTTCATTATCCAATTGTCATTCTGCCTCATACACGGAAGTGTCTTCCCGCGAAAGAAGCAGTTGAGCTTCCTCCATGGACAAAAGTTATACTGTTGCAGGCTTGCTTAGTACCCACATCTTCTCCTCAACTTCGGCAACTTTGAGCGTATCATCTATCTATCTATCTATCTATCTATCTATCTATCTATCTATCTATCTATCTATCTATCTATCTATCTATCTATCTATCTATCTATCTATCTATCTATCTATCTATCTATCTATCTAGCTGCCTGCGGCTTTGTGCTCTCCAGACCGTATCGTTCATGGGGTTTATACCAAAATTGGTATGGCATAACATCACTGTATGACAAACATGAATGACTGGTCATATGATGAAAATCATGACTCACTTATCATGACCGGTATGACTTACACGCCATAGTCGTGGCGCTCCTGCGGCCGTTTCCTTATGATATATCCAGAATTGGTATAATGAGACATTTCTGCATGACCAACATAAATGAAAGTGGTAATATGAAAATGATGACCTGAATGTCATATGCAACATGACTTACATGCCACGCTCATGGCACGCTGACGGCCGTTTCGCTAGCTTGATATACACCAAATTTGGTATGGCGTGACTTGACTGTATGACGTACATAAATGACAAGTGGTAACATGGAAATCATGACATGTCATGTGCAACATGACTTGCTTGCCACGCTCGTGACACGCTCGCGACCGTTTCGCTAGCTTGATATACACTAAATTTGGTATTGCGTGACGTGTCGGCATGACAAACATAAATGACCGATCGTAAAATGAAAATCATGAAAGCCATGTCATCTACAACATGATTTACATGCCCCGCTCATGGTGCGCTCACGGCCGTTTCGCTAGCTTGATATACAAGTTGGGTGTTGCATGACGTGACTGTACTTTTTCATACAGTCACGTCATGCAATAAATGAAAAGTGCTAACATAAAAAGTCACACTTTCGCCACAAGGCGATGCAATGAATGCGATAGCAACAAATTGGAATGTCAAGCGACGAATGGCAAGCAGGTCGAAACGTGGAGCGTGCTGCTCATGCACACATGACGCACGAAAACAACACGCACAGGACGAGAGCGACCTAACAACGTTCTCAGCTCGACACTTAACGCACTGCTCAAACAAAAACGACGTACGAAACGTATTCACAGGTACAGACGAGCGCGAACTAACAAGTGTCACAGTTGTTGCTTCGCTGTGTTTGAAAAGCGTGCTCTTTTCGCAAACGGGGGGACTGCAGCCAGTGAAGTGACCTTCGTGCTCTTGGTAACTACAACGCAATCGTTCCGGCGAAAGCCCAAGCTGTACTACTCTCCCCCACCGGGAGATAAGCGCGCGCGCGCATGGGGGTCTACCCCCCCCCCCCCCCCCCCACGGGGCAAAGTGCGCGCTGGCGATGAGCTCTTGAGAGCGCGCGTCGCAACGGGTGGGGCGCCTAGCGAAAGCCCCGCCGAGCGCGCCCTTTGCGCCGTCTCGCTGGTAATGCTGAAAACACACTGAGTATAAATAGCCCGCCGTTTGAACGTTGAAGGACGTGCGCTTTCGTGGCTCAGCTGTTAGCGCCGCGCGCTGCAGAAAGAGAGAGATTTCTCGTTCGATGCCGCGCGTCGGAAACATTTTTCTTTGAGGCTTTTATAAATATAGACATATACATATACGGGACATGACGGCGACGGCGATGGTGAAAACCAGCCGAGAGTGTCCATATAATTGCTATCGCAATAAAAACCATGACATGTCATGTACAGCATGACCTGCATGTGACGCTCATGGCGCGCTCGCAGCCGTTTCGCTAGCTAGATATACAGCAAAATTGGTATTGCGTGATGTGACTGTATGACGAACATAAGTGGCAGGTGGTAACATGAAAATCATGACATGCATGTCATGTAGACCGCCATTTTCATGCGACGCTCATGGTGCGCTTGCGTCAGGTCCGCTAGCTTGATATACACTAAAATTGTTAGTGCGCGACTAATAGCGACCAAAATATCAGGCGCGTAGCAGACGCTTGCCGCTTTGACGCGGTTTCCACAGAGGAGAAAGCACGCGGGTCCAGCGTGTTCGACAGCGCTGTGCCGCGGCACGGGAGTTCACTGGAAAAGGCCCCTCGCTCCTCCCATGTATTCGCGCGGCGCTTTGGACACTCCCGCATTCTAGGTCACTCTAGCTCCGCTCTTTCAGGAGTGAAACTCCTTAGGCTCGCACCATGTCCGTTGTCACCGTCGTCGTTGCTACCCGTCGGACCGAAACACAGGTGTCACATATACCTTACATAGAGCGTTCATACCGCGCAGATATATAGGTTTAAGATAGACCGTATTCTGTCCATCTGGATGCCCGTCCGTCCGACCGAGCATCTGTGCGTCCGTCGATCCATCCGTTCGTCGATCTGTCCGTCCGACCGTCCGTCGGTCTGTGCATCTGTCCCTCCATCCGTCCGTCTGTGCATCTGTCCGTCCGCCCGTCCAACCGTCCGTCCGTGCGTCCGTCCGTGCATCCGTCCGTTTATCCGTGCATCCATCGATCCGTCCGTCCGCCCGTGCATCCGCCCGTCCATCCGTGCATCTGTCCGTCCATCCATGCAGCCGTTCGTCCATTCGTGCATCCGTCCGTCCATTCGTGCATCCGTCCGTCCATGCATCTGTCCATCCATCCATCCGTGCGTGCGTGCGTCCGTCCATCCATGGACGGACGGACAGATGGATTTCATAAACATTATTTATATCGTGTATCATTTCGTCAATGGTGCTTAGCTCTATGATGAGCATTCGCTTCGTGGATCGGCTGCCAATTTTCATTGTTTGCTCGCGAACCATATATCCTGATGAATACTTACCAACTAGCACGATTTTCTGCCGTTATAGCCTTCTGAAAGGTATTTATCTGATATTCCGCTTAAAGGATAAGAAGTAAGCAAAAAGCAAACGACCGCTAATTCTTAAGCTGTAAGTAGATAACTTAACGTTAGTCAGATACGTAGATCTAATTGGTTGAACGCACTGGAATGAGAACGGTGGCTTTTCGCGGTGACTTACGTAGCAGTGGCACCTCTATTCGGAAATCGCCAATATGTTCATCCTGCCTGCTCTTTGATTAAATGAGCGTTCGCAAAGAGCGACGCAATGAATGCATGGAAATTAGAATGCCACACGATGAACGGAAAGGAACTTGATCTTTGCGGAGCGTCGCTCAAGCACAAATGACACACGAAAAGAACACACACAGGGCGAGCGCGAACTGTCAACCGTCAAAGCTCCACACTCGCACCACGCTGCCCAAAAACAAAGAACGACGTTGGAAAAGAACTTACTGGTATACACAGGACGAACGCGAACTAACAACTGTCACAGTTGTTCAAGCTTGATCAGCACGCTGAAAGTCTCCAGTGACAGCGCCTCCTGGCTGAAGACTGCAACGCGTGGAGTGACCCCTCCGCGCCTCCTGCGGCGTGTGGCGTTCGAAGCATTGCTTGCCCGATTTTCCATATCTCGAATGGGTACAGAAATGGGCCACTTTTTAGTGCTTGTGCGAAGAGGAGCTGAAACAAAATCTGAGAGCGTTGCTTTAAAACGCGCCCTTCGCACCATCTCGGGGTGGTACTGAACACGCCGAAAAGCCTCCTTGTTCTGCGGAACGCCAGCAGTAAATGTTCGCCGTTAGCATTCTAAAGGAGTCGCGCGTGGCAGAGCTGTCAAAAGCGGCAGGCTGCGGAGCGAGGGGTCGTCGGCTGGCACGGGTGAGATACCTAAATCACGCTCTCAGTGAGGTTGAGGAGGATAGGGTCTATTTTAAGGCGAAAGCCTTTAATGCGTCATGCTCACGTCCGTCCGTCCGACCGTCCCTCCGTCCGTGCCCTGGCACGGTGCCAGGTGGCCGCCGGGGCGCGCCAACGGACGCCGGTCGCGTCGGTCACGCCTCGCGTCGCACTCTACAGTGCTCGCGCTTTGCTTGCGTGGCGTCGCTGTGCCCAGCGTGTCCAATCATGCAAGAAAGGAGACGCGCGCATAGCGGTCCATTCTGACCAACCCCGTTTCAATGGGCACAGGCGTTCGCCGAACACACTTCGGAATTTACAAAGTGTCCTTCAATTTTTTTTACAAAGACGCGGCTCACAGGGTGAGCGGACACACGGCGCTGGTGGTTAGCGGAAGTCGTGAGGTAGTGAGGGCTCACTATATCTCCTCTCCATCTTCAGCCACCGACTCGGGCGAGACCCTGGCAATCCAACACACATTTAGCCTCTCCGCGGAAACACACTGCACTGTTAGAACAAAGGGAGTGCCTTTGCGCCCTTTGCGAGAGTGTTGGCTTGTCCCGCAGGGCACTCCTTTTTCCGGGGTGAAACTACTCTTTTTAGAGAGAGAGTGATCCAACGCCCTCTCATGGAGCACAGTACTCCGTCACGAACACATCCACGCAACCACGACACGTAGAGAGCTCGCGACTACAACACGTAGATTAAACAGAACCTTCCCGCTGTCTTGACGGGAGATGTTAATGAAGGCGTGATGTTTGGAAGCGTTTCGCTACAGTGCCAGTCGAATACTCGCTCGAATGCACGCCTGCAGGCAGAAAATCTGTTCAAATTACGGCGCTGCTAGTCAATTCGTTATGACTACGCAGCGGGCTCCCAGAGAAAACAACGCAATAGCCTTGACGTGGCTTTTGCAAGATTCTAGGTCATACAGCCTGAAGCGCTTACGCAAAAAATTTTTTTTTGGCACGGTAAGAGCGTTTGACGGATTAATTTCATTAATAGATAACTCTGGGGATAATTAGAAGACATACATTAGTGCATACATACATATACAAATCATACACAACACTGGACTCGAACCACTGACCACACGCACCGAGAGCAACACGCTAACCACTACACCACAGAGCCACCGCATGCTGCGATGAGTTTTCTCAAGCATTTGTATTCACAAAGTGGTTTGAAAAAAAGGGGAGGAGCTTGCAACTTGTGTTCTTGCATCGTCAGCGTGTATTGCGTCTGCATTAAGTTCGTAAATTGACTACGCGGCGTCATGAACTCGCGGAGACCTCCGTTAGCACCTTATGCTCCGACTTCGGTTCGTCGTCTGTCGTGCCGCAAGCAAAATGATAAACGTGTGTCCTTTTGAGTGTTCACCCTAAGTTGTGGATGTCTTTCTCGCCCAAAATTAGCAGATACCAGCCTGACAAGTACCTTCAGGTAGCGAAACTCACTTGTGTGTATTCTACGAGCGTGTGAAGTTGAGTGATGTTGGTCATTTTTGCCGCGAGCCGCAAGTGTTTTCAGTGGCACCAGTGCGTTCTCAGCTGTTCGTAGACCATGTGCTATGGTATCTCATGGTTACATAAGTCAATGCCTGAGTTACAAGGGTATTTTAGCGTGCACATATACAACCTTGTGTATTTATTGCGCGCGTACGTACTGTTGCGGGCTGCACGCCGGGTCAGAGGCACCTTCCAAGCAGTTAGACGAATATTTCCACCATGAGCACTTAACGCGCGCTGAGGCGCGATATACAGTGCTTCTCAATTAGTCATAGTCAGTATTTAAGTGCTTTTATACACGGAGACTAGCTACCCTTTAACTAAATGACCTTAGCTCTTCAGGCGTGCACCAATCTCCACTAATTCGCGAGTGACATGTCTCCCCAAAAATAACAAGATAATACTGTTGCACTTCTCTGTTGCGAACGTCCGCGTCTATTTGGCGGTCCTCCTGAAGAAATTGTGCAGTATTTGCTAGAAAAATGGCGCAATTGTATGCCTCAGTGACACAGCTGTTCTTCTGAAAATAACGTTTATTTATATTTCGTAGGATATCTTTTGTCACAGCAGGTCACAAGTGGGTGCCACGAGCACTCGTACTACCTCGTGTACCTTTAGGTGCGGCCAAACTCATTATACAAATTATGCTACCGTTGACTAATGATCAGCCCATCCATGTTCGATGAATGTTGATCTGTTTCCATTCACTGCCTGTCACTTATTTGCATATTTTGCAAGAATCATCTGTTCAGTCCATCTGGTATAACACAAGGATTATCTACAGTATCCCCCTCGAACAAGAGATAAAAAATTACATCATCTCCCGCTAAAGGGAATCATGTGTAGATGTGAAGCAGCGGGCGCTAACGCTTACACTGGCGGCGGCGTTGACGCTGGCGCTCATCGCAGCGTTGCGCAGGAGAGAAAAACTGGGGAGGCGCAAAGCAGGCAGTGATGGAGCAGTGTTTCCTACTGGAACATGCCAATCGCTGCTAATGGGCAATGAGAGACAGAAGACTCCGACTGGACACAGAGACCCGCACTCCGCTTTTAGTGAACGCGCACGCTGCGAATTTTTATTGTTCAACAACGCACAGGAGAAATCTCCCACCGGCACCACCTTGGAGGTCAAGATCCATTGCCATATATACGGGGTGGCCAGTGAACGGTTGTGCAGCGCGAGCAGTCGGTTTTTTCAACCAAGAAACTCGCTAGCAGACGCTGCCTGCGTCGGCGTCGCGAGGCGAGAGAGGGGGGAGCGTAGGAGAGGAGAGAGAGGGGGGTGACACGCATGCGCAGTGGGAGTGTGAACGCCGTGGGCAGGGATGCGTGGAGGAGAGAGGGGGGGACGCGCATGCGCAGTGGGAGTGTAACGCCGCGGGCAGGGATGCCTGGAGGAGAGAGGGGGGGGGTAAGAGGGGAGAGAGGAGGGGAGGCGCATGCGCAGTGAGGGTGTGGTTGCCGCTGGGGAGGGATGCCTAGAGGAGAGAGAGGGGGAGAGGAGGTATTTGTTTTATTTTTTTAAAGAGTTTGCGCATGCGCAGTAAGGGGGGGGCGCGCGGCACACCACCACCACCACCACCGGATTAAGCTTCGCCATAAGATGCTTCACATCTAAAAAACACCCCTTTTCAACTCCCACTGTCCAGTAACAGGGGCCCCGTCTGATTTTTTGGTATGCTTCACCGCAGAACTGATTTGCATTGCAGCGGGGCTGACTTACGTTTTTCCATCCCCATGAGATGGCTGCAGATCTTCAGTTGCCGTTATCTTGCGACATATGCAGTTCCCAGGCTTCCATATTTGAGGAGCAAGCATAGCTAGAAACAGGTGGAATGTGGCTGGAGACCGCACAACTTATTGACAAGCTGTTGAGATCAAACTGGCGTGACGCTTCAGTTTGACCATTATTTCGCACAATGAAATAAAGGGCACCTATTTCACAATACACGAGTTAATTTATGGCACCCACCTTCATCACGTCCAATATTCATTCCACAAGGGGTTTTCGAAACATACGTGGCTGAGACCCACTGATCTGTACGTCAGTGTTTGAACAATTTCTTTTGCGTAATACAACCTCTTTTTTGTTTGAATGCATTAGAAATTTTTAAACATGAATTGATACAAAAATGTGAATTGTAGTAGCTTATTGAAATCAAAACACTAACAGCCATAATGTCAATGTAAAAATACACATTTTCATCTACAGTACAGAACGTATGCTCGTTATTGTACACAGAAAACAAGATACACAGCACAACCGAAAGTACAGAAAAAAAAAACATCACAAAGCACGACACATATACTTAGCAATGCCAGTATGCATTTAAATCCAAATAGATGGCATGCACAAGGAACTTGGTGTCTGCTTACAAATGAAGGCAATTCGATAAGTCAATGAAGGCTTACAACACTTTGGAGAAAAATGCGACTGTGGAATAGGCATGGTAGTGTACAATTTCTTTATATTGCATTAGTTTGCCCTCAGGCGTGAAACATGATACACGACTGTGCAGTCAACTTCGTTGTATAAAGACCTGTGGTGTCGACCATAGACCTGCCAAAATTTGTAAACACGCTTGCCTTTGTTCACATATTTTCATATGATTATGGAAATTTCTAAAATTAATCTTGGGAGCTAGGCATTATTTCACAACTACGATTCGCCCGTACTATTATGCTTAACCCTCTATTGCATGAATTATGAGGAAATCATATGAAAAATTATTTGATCATTTTTTATCATTAACTACATGAAGATAAACATGTACAACAATTTTCAGATTTATTGTGACTGTATTAATGAAGATAGAGGTTTGTGCCAAATATGGCACACTATGCAAGTGGGCGAGCAAAATTGCTGCCATGGCTGAAAAACAAAATCTCACTGATTGCACTCTTTTTAGCGTTATTTGTGGAATAAACCAAAGCAATTGCTTCCTGTGTTCAGGCATAATTGAACATTTTGGTTAGTGTATCTGACTGCCGACATCTACGTGCAAGATGGCCGCTTACACGTTTGCCTGTTCGCAAGTTGCCGCCTCGCTATACTTTCCTGCCCGAATTACCAACCACTGACTTGTGGTTGTGAGCGCCAGTTGCCGACAAATCGTAAAAGCTAAATATCGCCGTGCACTGGTTAGACCTCACATAATATTTTCATGCACCCACACCAATAATGTAACAAAATATTGCCAGGTACTGTTGCTGGCACTCGAGACTTTCGTGAAGCATCTCAAAACCTACCACCACAACTGAAATCTGGCAAAACAGAGCTGTCCTCCATGATCTCAGAGGCTTTCTTTTTGTTTGTATTTGCATTGTGCAACAAAAAATGTCTAAGAAAACAATGTTTGTATTTGCATTGTGCAACAAAACAAATTCTAAGAAACCTGCACAAGTTGGATCAACCTTGGGATTCCAAGATAGCATTTCAGAGCATGGAGGCAGCGCGTAACCTTAAAAATTTACTAATTCACTTTCTTAACTCATTAAGGCCAATGCAAGAACTATCGGTTAGATTTTATTGAAAGTTCATACGTTTATCAAACTACAGTAGACAACAATCGCTGCAAATTTTCGTAGAGTTACATTTATTTCTTCAGAAGTTATGGTACTGTACTTTAGAAAGTACGCTGGGCTCTTGCCATAGCAATGGGCAAGCTGGCTCGGTACAAGAATAGCAAGCATGCTAGGCACTTGCCAAGCTAATACCAAAGTTATCTTGGCATATAAAACTTATCGAAGCACCGACGCTTCTTGCAAAGCGTAACACCACACTTTTCGCATCACCATATCTTTCTTTTATGACAGAAAGTACACCTCATCTGTCTTTCGAGCTTCTTGTACAAATATCCGTACGAATAGAGGATAACAGCAGGCACTAAATATTGGTGTACTACGAAAAGCACACCAATATTTGATTACGGTTCAGAGCAAAACAATGCACTTTAGCCGATTCTTGCAAATTGCAGGCGTTATTACGTTTTTCCTTCTAAAGCACAATGATTTTGTTTTTTTTTTTCGATATATAAAGTGCGAAACTTCAAATTAGTTTAGAAAATGTGCTACGCAATACCTGCATTCGATGTGCGCTCGTTTTTGGAAAGTTTAAAGACTTGTAGTTTAGAAACAATAGATCCTGGTCAACATTTACATTACAATTAATTCTAATAACATCCATCCCTATACTTTCCTTGGAGTTATTGTGTGTTAGTTCTCATTAATATTGTGTCTAACAAAGAAAAAACGAGCACTTAAATTTGCTCTTTTTTGTTCATAGCGAGGGTCTCGTTCTGGCGGACTCGATGCCTTGAGGTAGTATGCGAGGGATTATTGGTCAGCTGCCAACTCGTTATAAGATCACATGCTACGTGACACCAACCGGCAAAAAAGTGTTCCAGACTCGCTATAGTGGCTACTGGCGGCACTCACTGACGCTCCCACGTTTAAATGCAAACGTGGGGATGACCGCTGCCGTGGCTCAGTGGTAGAGCACAGGACGCGTTATCCGAAGGTCTCAGGTTCGGTCCCTGTCGGCGACAAGTTATCTTTTCATCCACTTTTCTTTATTCACATTTACATTGCAATTACTTCTAATAACATCCCCTATACTTTCTTTCGCATCACTGTCTGTTCCCATTAATACTGACCCTAGTCAACATACGAGATTAGGAGTATCTTACTGCAACCTCTGAATTCAAAAATGCCAATTACCAAAATCAAAATATTGTACTGTGTATTTTCCATTCCCAAAAATTAAGTGTACTTTGTAAAGTACACTGGGCGCTAATGGGCTGAGACAGCGTTTTGAATAAGCCCGATAGGCAAAAACATGTGTCACCATGAATTAAAATGTACACCTAACTTTTATAGTTCAGGGCTCAAGCCTAATTTCAAGCAGTCGCAGCAGGACAAATATTCGTGTCACAAATATGTGAACAGTTTTGCAACTACCAAACACAAAAATAAAGTAAAACGCCATTATAACGATGTGCTAGGGAGCTTCGAAGTACTTCGACGCACATGTCACTTCATTGTAAAGGTAATGCATCGAAATGCTCATAATTTGGCTAAGAACACTGCAAATATTTTGCAATACAGTCCATTGCATGCTAGAGATGCTTTTTATCGAGGCAATCCGCTGTAAATTCAATATAGTGTTATGGGTGCGACAGTGCAGGTGCAGATTCTGCAGAATGTATCAGCGTGGCTGAGGTAAGAGCTACCATGAAATAGGACTCAAAATAGTGGTACTCTCAAGGTTTCCATTGTATCAGTGACTTGCTTCATCACATACTGGTATGCATAGCAGAATTCACAAATGCATTCTATTTGATCACCCTATCCAAATGAGATTGCTGTTACCAACCCAGGTTCTGTGAAGCATTCAGATGAGCTTCAAGTGTTGTGAGAAAGCTGCCGGTGCCCATAGATGCATAGCGTTGCATCTACCATCTTGAGCGACACCTGGAAAGTGACACCTGCGACAATCGGTTTTTCACTGTCTATCTCCTTGTGTGCTGCATTTTTCTTGCCCTAAGTACTTCACACTATGGCCAACCAAATTAGCACTGCCTGTGTGGTGAGACCAAAAAACAAATACTTGCAGCTTCAAGCTCACTGCACACCTATTTCCTCAAAAGCACAGCATTTAAGTTTCTTATAAATTAGGTTGTTTGCCAGGTATCATTCTAATGAAAGAGCTGAAAAAAGAGCATGGTACAGCATGGAGTAGGCGCATAACAGCACGTCCTTTGTGAATTTGCGATGGTGTTATCCGGTGACCAGCGTGCTACTGCTTTCTGACGCCGCAGTAAACTCAATATTTACATTCATCAAGAAGCATGAATGTAGGAAGCTTACACGTGGGTTACAGAAGTAAACCATAACAAATGACTAAAGATGTCTAGTCCTCGCCGAACACTAGTTTTTTTTTTTTTTTTAAATGCGATAATGTTTAACGGCTGCTTAGCTTTTCTTCACAACTTCATAATAGTCTTATGCAAGGCAATTATTTATGACTGTCCCTCTACCATCACGATTGCGTGGAGCTGACTTGTGCTTATGTGACTGCATTAGTCGGGCACAGCTCACACATCTTCGAATGGCTGAGAATATTCACATGAAATCCAGGAAGGTTCCAGTGCTGATATATGTCACTAATTAAGTGACAATGCCGTAAAATGCATGTGCTTCACCATACACGCTGTCACTTAGCAGATGACTGTCACATATCGCCATAATTATATCCCTGCAGCAGAATTTATTCCCACTAGTCAATTAAACCCAACCTAATAACGTTATTAGACCATGGTATGATGATGATAATGATGCAAAGGAGGGAAGGAAAATAACTTTATTGCGATAATGATGCAAATGATTTTTTTTGTCTTAGACACGGAAAAAGAGTGTAATGCAAAAATGTTATGGATAAGTATTATCACTAATATTCTGTGCCTCGATGAATTTCCATAGTGGCACGGCGGAAGAACAAGGACGCCCAGTGTAGTTCACTCTGTATCCAGCGTAAATTCTGCCAAAACAAGAGCGCCGGGTGATGCCACAGGTTAATAATGCACACAAGTCGACACTGAGACTGACGAAGAGCACAAACAAATCCAGTATGACAACTAATAATAACATTAATATTGAGGGTTTCACGTGCAAAAACTATAATATGAGGCGCGCCTTAATGAAGACTTCAGAAGCCTGTTCTTTAACGTGCACTGACATCGCAGAGTACACGAGCTTCTAACATTTCGCCGAGTACATGAGCTTCTAACATTTCGCCTCCATCGAAATGCGACCGCCACGGCCGGGGTCCAACTCGCGACTTTCGGGTCAGCAGCCGAACACCGTAACCATTGTCCCACTGAGGCGGCCAAGAATGACAACTGAATCAAATGAAAACATAGTTGGCCTTAAAGCACTTATTACGGCATGATAACCGCGGGCTTACGCGTAAGTGTATATTTTCTGCAAACACGCTGCCGCATTCACGCTTTATGGGAAGCAAATAAGTTATAACGCACAAATTGACTTTATCGAGGCGCATGCGAGCTTCGATAGACCAATGGATAGACTGGCCGCGCGACGCCTGTGCCTTCACAAAAGGTTTTTAAACGCGCATCAGGCATCGCACGTACGTGCGCCTAATGTTTTTACAGCGAAAGCTGTATCCATGGAAAAACTTAGCAGCGCGAAAAACGAGACGAAAAACGAGACGAAAAACGGGGCGGTGCCTTAATGTGCGATTAAGGGAGCATTTTAATTCTTTGAATGGCCCCGCTAGCTCTCATCTATCAATGCATTGCCGCGATTGTGGGTGCACTCCTGTTTTTGGCTCTTCTTCTATACTGTATAAACACAGAAGCCAGAAAGCACGTGAAATTGTTGAGGCCGCTCACATTTCTAAGTTGTCACTTGCATGTGTCAGTCAGGCGTCGTTAACACTACATGACAAGGAAATTTCGTATCTTGGGATTACATGAGACATGTGTGTGCTTTTGGTTTTGAGAGAGGAAAGTAGAGCAAGTGTTGTTTGCGCATGTACCGTTTGGCGGTGTGATGCATATATGTTTTATTTCCGAATAAAGATGCTTAGTTGAAAGTCAGCGCTTGTACTTGTCTGTTCTCCCTGTGTGCTTCGTCTCGTTTTTCGCGCTGCTAAGTTTTTCCATGGATCCATACCAACTGGCCCAGCTTTCTACACTTCTGAAAGCTGTATATGGCTAGGAGAAACGAAAATGCGCTCGGCATCTGTGTCACGAGCCGTCTCCATTGGCTGTGCTATCAGTTACGTCGTTCTGAGCGTCGTACCCTAGCTCGCGCGCCATTGGCTGGACCGTGAGTGACGTCGTCCATCCCGTCGCAGCCGTGGCCTTGAGCCGAGCACGCGCGCATCAGTTTCGACTGGGAGCTCCGATGTGTAAGCCGCGGATCCTACGAACTCCCGAACAGCGGACAACTTTAGAGTAGCGCCGACAGCGGAAACGTGACAGAGCTCGCATTCGCCGGGCCGATGCTGCAGTCCGGGCACAAGAAGCAACTGCGTACCGGCAGCCTTCCAAACCGCGCTAAATCGCGAACGGGAATGCAAGCGCCGGTGGCGGGCGGATCCTGCAAACCACGCCGCCGAGTTAGCTCGCGATGTCGAACGCTTGCAACAACGGCGCGCCCAAGAAGCGGCGTTGCGGGCAGGACAGCGTCGACGAGAGGATTGCAGGAGCGCGTTCGCCGGGGCGAACGCCCGCTTTCGGCGACAGTTTCTCCAGCTTCGGCTGCGACGTCTGTGACCTCCTGAGGTTCGACCACAACCTGGCAACGATAATTGTGGAAGGCTTCAGTGCAGCGTCGGGTTGAACTCACTGCTAAACACCGGGGCCGCACATTTCAGCTGCGCTGGTTAACCATTTGTACGGAGTGCTTGGGCGGGGATTTTTTTAAATGCGAAGCATTTCTTAGCGAACTTCGGCGACTTTGAGCGTATCTATCTATCTATCTATCTATCTATCTATCTATCTATCTATCTATCTATCTATCTATCTAGCCGCCTACGACTTTGGGCTCTCCTGGCCGTATCGTTAATGGGATTTATACCAAATTTGGTATGCCATAACATGACTGTATGACGAACATAAATGGCTGGTCATATCATGAAAATCATGACTAACTTGTCATGAAAAGTATGATTTACATGCCACGCTCATGGCCGGCTCGCGGCCGTTTCGTTAGCTTTATATACACCAAATTTGGGATTGAGTGACGTGACTGTATGAGGAACATAAATGACAGGTGGTAATATGCAGATAATGACGTGCATGTCATGTACAACATGATTTACATGCCACGCTCATGGCGCGCTGACGGCCGTTTCGCTTGTTTGATATACACCAAATTTGGTATTTCGTGACGTGACTGTATGACGAACATAAATGCCAAGTGGTAATATGAGAATCATGACATGTCATGTGCAACATGACTTGCATGCCACGCTCATGACACTCTCGTGGCCGTTTCGCTAGCTTGAAATACACTAAGTTTGGTATTGAGGGACGTGACTGTACGACGAGCATAAATGACAGGTGGTAATATGAAAATCATGACCTGCATGTCATATACAACATGATTTACATGCCACGCTCATGGCGCGCTGACGGCCGTTTCGCTAGCTTGATATACACCAAATTTGGTATGGCGTGACGTTATTGTATGACGAACATAAATGCCAAGTGGTAATACGGATGTCATGACATGTCATGTGCAACATGACTTGCATGCCACGTTCATGACACACTCGTGGCCGTTTCGCTAGCATGATATGCAACAAACTTCGTATTGAGGGACGTGACTGTATGACGAGCATAAATGACAAGTGGTATTATGGAAACCATGATATGTCATGTGCGAGATGACTTGCATGCCACACTCATGGTACTCCCGTGGCCGTTTCGCTAGCTTGATATACACCAAATTTGCTGTTCAGTGACGTGATTGTATGACGAGGATAAATGACAAGTGGCAATATGCAAATCATGACATGTCATGTGCAACATGACTTGCATGCCACGCTCATGACACCCTTGTGGCCGTTTCGCCAGCTTGACATACAAATTTTAAGGTGAAAGCCTTTAATGTCTCATGTTCACGTCCGACGTCCGCCCGTCCGTCCGTCCCTCCAGCCGTGCCCTGGCAAAGTGCCAGTTGGGCGCCGGGGCGCGCAAACGGACGCTGGTCGCGTTGGACTTTACAGCGCTCGCGCTTTGCTTGCGTAGCGTCGCTGTGACCAGCGTCTCTGATCATGCAAGGAGGGAGACGCGCGCACCACGTTCCATTCTGACCGACCCCGTCTCAGTGGGCGCAGGCGTTCGAGGAACACACTTTGGAATTGACAGGGTGTCCGTCAATGTAAACGCTGGAACGTGGATGGCGTCTGCACGATGCGCAGAGCGCGAGAATACGAACGCATGCGAAACGGAGGCAGATTGGTCTCGCGTCTCGTTGCGATTCGAGGTAAAAAAAAAAATTAAGCGAACATAAGTGGCAGGTTGTAACATGAAAATCATGGCATGCATGTCATCTACAATGCCATTTACATGCCACGCTCATGGTGCGCTTGCGTCCAGTTCGCTAGCTTGATATACACCAAAATTTGTATTGCGTGACGTGACTGTATGACGAACACAAATGACAGGTCCTAACATGTAAATAATGACAAGCATATTATGTACAGCATGATTTGCTCCTTGCTGGCTGCTTCGCATCACATCGATTCCCACAGTGCGTGGGATCTGCCGGTTTTTTAAATGCGAAGCATTTCTTAGCGAACTTCGGCGACTTTGAGCGTATCTATCTATCTATCTATCTATCTAGCCGCCTACGACTTTGGGCTCTCCTGGCCGTATCGTTAATGGGATTTATACCAAATTTGGTATGCCATAACATGACTGTATGACGAACATAAATGGCTGGTCATATCATGAAAATCATGACTAACTTGTCATGAAAAGTATGATTTACATGCCACGCTCATGGCCGGCTCGCGGCCGTTTCGTTAGCTTTATATACACCAAATTTGGGATTGAGTGACGTGACTGTATGAGGAACATAAATGACAGGTGGTAATATGCAGATAATGACGTGCATGTCATGTACAACATGATTTACATGCCACGCTCATGGCGCGCTGACGGCCGTTTCGCTTGTTTGATATACACCAAATTTGGTATTTCGTGACGTGACTGTATGACGAACATAAATGCCAAGTGGTAATATGAGAATCATGACATGTCATGTGCAACATGACTTGCATGCCACGCTCATGACACTCTCGTGGCCGTTTCGCTAGCTTGAAATACACTAAGTTTGGTATTGAGGGACGTGACTGTACGACGAGCATAAATGACAGGTGGTAATATGAAAATCATGACCTGCATGTCATATACAACATGATTTACATGCCACGCTCATGGCGCGCTGACGGCCGTTTCGCTAGCTTGATATACACCAAATTTGGTATGGCGTGACGTTATTGTATGACGAACATAAATGCCAAGTGGTAATACGGATGTCATGACATGTCATGTGCAACATGACTTGCATGCCACGTTCATGACACACTCGTGGCCGTTTCGCTAGCATGATATGCAACAAACTTCGTATTGAGGGACGTGACTGTATGACGAGCATAAATGACAAGTGGTATTATGGAAACCATGATATGTCATGTGCGAGATGACTTGCATGCCACACTCATGGTACTCCCGTGGCCGTTTCGCTAGCTTGATATACACCAAATTTGCTGTTCAGTGACGTGATTGTATGACGAGGATAAATGACAAGTGGCAATATGCAAATCATGACATGTCATGTGCAACATGACTTGCATGCCACGCTCATGACACCCTTGTGGCCGTTTCGCCAGCTTGACATACAAATTTTAAGGTGAAAGCCTTTAATGTCTCATGTTCACGTCCGACGTCCGCCCGTCCGTCCGTCCCTCCAGCCGTGCCCTGGCAAAGTGCCAGTTGGGCGCCGGGGCGCGCAAACGGACGCTGGTCGCGTTGGACTTTACAGCGCTCGCGCTTTGCTTGCGTAGCGTCGCTGTGACCAGCGTCTCTGATCATGCAAGGAGGGAGACGCGCGCACCACGTTCCATTCTGACCGACCCCGTCTCAGTGGGCGCAGGCGTTCGAGGAACACACTTTGGAATTGACAGGGTGTCCGTCAATGTAAACGCTGGAACGTGGATGGCGTCTGCACGATGCGCAGAGCGCGAGAATACGAACGCATGCGAAACGGAGGCAGATTGGTCTCGCGTCTCGTTGCGATTCGAGGTAAAAAAAAAAATTAAGCGAACATAAGTGGCAGGTTGTAACATGAAAATCATGGCATGCATGTCATCTACAATGCCATTTACATGCCACGCTCATGGTGCGCTTGCGTCCAGTTCGCTAGCTTGATATACACCAAAATTTGTATTGCGTGACGTGACTGTATGACGAACACAAATGACAGGTCCTAACATGTAAATAATGACAAGCATATTATGTACAGCATGATTTGCTCCTTGCTGGCTGCTTCGCATCACATCGATTCCCACAGTGCGTGGGATCTGCCGGTTTTTTTTAAATGCGAATGCATTTCATAGTCGGGCTATGTCAGGCATCCGGCGTTGGCGTTGTGCGGCGTTGGCGTTGTCCGCGGAGGAGGAGGAGGAGGATAGGTTGAGGAGGTGTGCGCGCCGGCAGGTGTTAGATGTGAAGCATCTTATGGCGAAGCTTAATCCGGTGGTGGTGGTGTACGGCGTGACCGCCCTTACTGCGCATGCGCAAAGCCTTAAAAAAATAAAGATAAAAAACCTCCTCTCTCCCTCTCTCTCCCCTAGGCATCCCTCCCCGCGGCAACCACACCCTCACTGCGCATGCGCCTCCCCTCCTCTCTCCCCTGCTACGCTCCCCCCCTCTCTCCTCTAGGCATCCCTGCCCGCGCCGTCCACACTCCCACTGCGCATGCGCGTCCCACCTCTCTTCTTCTCTGCTACGCTCCCCCCTCTCTTCTCTAGGCATCTCTGCCCGCAGCGTCCACACTCCCACTGCGCATGCGCACCCCACCTCTCTCTCCTCTCCTACGCTCCCCCCCTCTCCCTCTCTCGCCTGGCGACGCCGACACAGGCAGCGTCTGCTAGCGAGTTTCTTGGTTGAAAAAACCGACTGCTCGCGCTGCACAACCGTTCACTGGCCACCCCGTATATATGGCAATGAATCTTGACCTCCAAGGTGGTGCCGGTGGGGAGATTTCTCCTGTGCGTTGTTGAACAATAAAAATTCGCAGCGTGCGCGTTAACTAAAAGCGGTCTGCGGCGGAGCTCGGCGGAGCTATATATGAAAAAAAAAATTAAAAATATAAATAAAAAAAATAAAAAAAACAAGAAAAAGCAAAAAAAAAAAAGGCGCTGCGCCGTGCTCCCGACCGGGCTGCAGAAGTTAGGCGCCTTTTTCCTTCTTCAAACCACAACCACCATATATAAATGGAGTGAAGCGCGCGCGAAATGCATTCGCATTTCCTCACGATTCCCTTCGGGGAGGTGGGGGGCTTTTTTTTTCTATCGCGACAGCTTGGTTTCGGCGGCGTTGGCATGTTTGGTTTTGAGCGAAAAAGCAGCTTCTACCGTGAGCGAAAGTTCGTGCTAGATGCAATTAAATATAGGAGCCAGAGGTGCGTTTGCACTTTGAAATTTGGGACGGTAAACCCCAACGATTAATTGATTAAAAATGAGCATTTTATTTCTTGCGTGTTACGGAGGGGTGCACAGATGAGTGAAATGTGTGTGTTGTTTCGACTACTGGCGCTCGGTCCCTGACAAGCACACCCTTGTGCGTGCACAGAACGGTGCAGAACTGCCGCAGGCACAAATGCTTGTGATAACTCACTTAAATTACGAGCAGAGCGAGGTAGCAGATTATAGGACTGCATGTTTACCAAGCCGGAATGTGAAGTCACCGAAACACTACTGGCGTTCGCCTTCCGCTCGCAAAGTGTCAGCAAAGCTTGCCGAGCACAAGTGGTCGTGAAAACGCAGGTGTGATGTTTGGCAGCGCTGGGAGTGTTTCAGTACGAGTGAACGGAATCGCGTGCATTTACGATCCTGGATTCTTTGGGCATGTCAGCGGTTTTCGTCACGACAGGTTGAAGAGGCATATGTTTAGTCGTCCGTTCATCGAGAACCCAGACCGCAACGTGAATTCTAGCCCGGCCTGCGGCAGATCCCGAACGGCTTTCCACGTCACGGTGGAGTGCGCCGAAAAATTGTTGCCTCCCATTCCTGTAATCTTGCGTCCCTTCCGCACCAAAATTTGGGGCGATGCCCTCAGCATGCGACGGGCTTCTCGAGAGCCTACCGGCGTTCAACGGGCCCGTGTCGCCAGGACCCAGGACGATCCCTCCCGCAGGATTGAATGAATGAATAAAATCTTATTATTACCATAAAATCAGGTCATTTAGTTTATAATTTTTGAGTGAGTTACGCTGTGTATCACCGCGTGGCCTTGAAGCGAAGAACGGATACCCCGTGACAAGCCGCGCGAAATTATTAGTGGCGTTGCAGATGTGCGCGAGCTTACAGTGGACGCGTTCGTCGGCTTGTCTGTCCACACCCCGTATTCTATACTCCGTTTCACAAGCTGTTGGCAGTACAGTGGAAGGTACGTGTGCCCTCAGCCAATCACGACAGAGCGCACTACATAATTGTGTTCCTACGCGAATGTCGCTTCCGTGAATCTGACAAGTGACCCCGCCTGGGTGGAAAAATGTGTACTGTACTAATTAACTTTTTAATTTTGTAGCAGGTGGCGCTTGGCACCATCTTCATCTGATCTGTTTATTTTTTGACGGGCCGACTTCCGTTCCAAAGGAACTGGCTTTGTCTATTAATATTTAGTGTCACTTGTTCCTATGAATTTTCGTCACATCAGAGATTTTTTTAATTGATTACGCCACGGGTATAAAAAATATTTACTTTAATCATTCAATCAATCAATTTAAGTGAATCATTGAGTCAATTAACGAGCGATTCATAGAATCAATCAATCCGATGCTTTATTTTCCGACATAAAAAAAATGTTTTTTTTTGTTTTTTATGTTTGTTACTCTCACTTCAACAGTACTGAATGATCCCGTCCTGTAAGCAACACGCAATGATTGCCATGAGGCCGTTAGGAGGGCTCACATCTCATCGTCCTCCACAACTTGTATTTGGCGTTGCAGCTCCGCAGAAACCGGCGGCGACTTTGCACAATGCGCCTCGCTTCTTTGATAAATTCGTTCCGAGAGCGTTCCTTGTACTTGAAGCCACGCTGCTTCAGCATCCTCTGCATCGTCGTTATGGACACGGCCGTAGCGTCTCGTCCTCTTCGAAACGCTGCACCACCTTGGCGATGGCTGGAATTTCACCTCCCTCAAAAAAAGACGTACACCACCAATCGAAAGACGCTCAGGTCAAAATCGTCCAGCTTCTTCACCCGATCACGGCCTTTCCAATAAAACGCTTGTTCGGTGGTAGGACTGCCCGCGTTCCCCGCCAGCGCTTTCCACCGACAGAGCGTTCGCTCGCTCACCTGGATAGGTTTTTCCGTCCTCTTGGTGAGTGAATCCAAGCTTGCACTTTCCCCGCACTCGACGCGAAGCGCTAGCGTTTGAAGTTATCTGCTTCGCCAGCTTGGGAAAATCGCGCACACTCGATGGATGGCTCACCGGCGACAGTTTGCGGGACGCGTTGCACACACACGACCAACTCGGGCGACGCCATGTTTGCCGAAATGCGGCGCATCACCACCTCACAACAAGCCTCCGCTCAGCCGCGTCCATGCGGGCTTTTTCTATTCATTTCACGAATTATTAAAACACTTTGGACGCTTTAAAACATCAATCCGTACCATACTGTCACGTTATGCGTTTGTAGTGTGCAAAATAGTGCTGGATTGCCAAAATAGTTGAGGGACTATTTACTGTGCTCACGCAGCCCTGATTGGACGAGAGAGCTCTACCTTTGGCTGCACTGCCAACAGCTTGTGAAACGGAGTATAGAACGTCCCTTCACTCGGCGCTCCACCTTGACTCGAGAATGTCGATGGCTGATTCACCTTTCGGCAAAAATGTTCACTGTATGAGCGATAGCCGGCATCATTTCGTGAGAACCACCGAGTCATTTTCAGTCGAGCAGCGGCGCTGTGCTCAGCTCGGTCAAGTGAAGGCTGGAATAGGTGACTGGTAAAAGAGCGAGGGATTGTGGGATGCGCCGTCTGCTGCCGGTTTCCGGTTCGAGGCAAGCAGACGACGCTCCGCCGTAGGCCTCGGATTGTTCGGCATTCGCGCGCGCAGTCGCCCGTTTGTCTTCGCCTTGCAAAACCATAGTCGGTTGTTCAGCCGTTGGCTGCTCCGACTCGAGCGTCAAAGGCAAACGCATGTATGGTTACTTTCAAGCCAGAGTATAAGAAAAACAGTGGCGCAGAGAAGTGGTACAACAGTTTAATGCTGCTTATGCAAGCATATTACATAATTTGACTATATCGATACAAACATTCAGTGTGTGCAACAGGCATTAAAGGTACATAGTTTCAGCATAATCTGCATCCGCATTTTGTCTTGTCTTAATAGTTCCTCACCGAATTTTTCCCTACAGCCACGGGCTGCACATGCTTATGGATGTCTTCTATTTGCAGGAGGTGCTTCCCATTTGTTGCATTGCTGTGAATACCTACAACTTAAAATGAATGCTTGAAGTGAAAATGAATAAAAGGTCAGTTAGGGCTATCACTTCGAAAACTGCAAAAAGGCAAACACTTATTAAAGGCCAAGGAAAAAAAAACTAAACGTAGCTTCGCTTCTCAGGTGGTACTGTATTGAGTATAAGAGCCGACATGAGAATATTTGTAGTCTCCCAAGGCAAGTCTTGCTTTTGCGTCGTGTGACCAGAACTTCTGTCAGTACTTGCTTTGAGAGGTTATGGAAATGCGCGGGCGAAATCTACCTGCCCTACGAGACGAGCGCCGGCCATTTCACCCATATATATGACAAAAACGCGATAGCTTCACTCAAGCGTAAGTTTACATAGAGCGCTGGCCGAGTTCGTTTTCGTTTATCTTGGTCAAACTGCGCGCCAGGACGGCACACAAAGGAAGAAGTGCGTTAAACAAGCGCAGGGTTTCGATTCTTCGGCGCCGTCTATGTCTGACTTCATTGTTTATGTGCCGTCCTGTCGGGCCTCTACCATTTCGCTTCCATCGAAATGCGACCGCCGCGGCCGGGATCAAACCCGCCACCTTCGGGTCAGCAGCCGAGCACCCTAACCGCTATACCACCGCGGCGGACTCAGCGTCCCAGGTCAAAACGCAAGGAGAGCGCGCATTTGTTAGCAAAGGAGCACGCGAGCGCGAGCGTCTGGCGGTGGTTTAGGGGCCTGGTGTTTCGTAACCGGGCCTAGCCGAGCTATACCGCAGCCATTATTTTAAAATAAAATGTTTTCTCTCTCGACTGAGCGACAGTCTGAGATACAAGACTGGGCGGACTTATCTTTGCAGCTTCTCCAATTGGGAGAATGAGTCGAGTAAAACAAGCTCTGAAACAAGCTGTCGCATGGTAAAGGAGTAAAACAGGCACTGAACTCTCTTGCGGTTTGCAGGAGTGAAACAGGCACTTTACTCTCTTTTCCCAGAAGGAGTGAAAGCCCCCTTTCACTCCTTCTGGCCAGAGAGAGTAAAGTGACTCTCTGTAGAGAGAGTATAATTTCTTACTCTCTCTGCAGAGAGAGTAACAAAGCTTCTTTACTCTTGCTGCTGGAGTTTCAGTTTTTAGAGTGTACATACTCTCCGATTCGAAAGCAGGGGATGTCGGGCTTTCCTAACATATTGCGGCATTCCCAAAACCTCATATTCTATACTTTTACGCTCATCCAAAGTTGTTTTCACATAGCAGACACATCTGTAGGACTGAAAGCTGGGCCAGTTGGTAACCGTACTTGAACATAATTTAACTCAGCGCAAGATGACGCGGAACACAAGAGAAGAAGGGACAGACACAGCCACAGCGCTGTGTCTGTCCCTTCTTCTCTTGTGTTCCGCGTCATCTTGCGCTGAGTTAAATTATGTTCAAGCAGACACACCATGCACTTGCTCTAGACTCCTGGTCATGCCTCACTGTCGGGTAATGAACGCGCTCATGCGGCCGCTCGAGAACAAACCCTCCGAGCAGCTCCGCGCAATAAGGCGGCCCAACACAGAGCAAGGTTCCCCACTTCTCACATATCACGAAGTCGCACAGAATTACATACGCAATTGACAGCGATACCAACACCCACCAGCGTTCCTTCACACGAGAGGAGGCTGTCGCACTTCGCTGGTTGCAGGCCCGAACTTTTACAAATCTGCGCTTCACTCATAAGATATACCCGACTGGCTATACCGACACCTTTCCAGGATTTGGCGCTATCCCCACAATCCTTTCACGTCGCCGTAGAGTGCACCGCTGCCTACTTCTGTCCCTTCCCAACAATCCTTCTGTCGACCCGTGCCCCAGAGGAGTCGGAAGTCATCCTTCCCAGCCGGCACCCCCGAGGTCTGTAGGGCGCTCTTTCAATAGGCCCGGGCTGTCACAGAGGTTGCCATCGGAGTCCCGGAATAGGGACCCTCCCTGTTTTCTTTGCATTACGCAAGCGGGATGTTCTCAAGCATTTTTACATCGAAGCTCTGTACCTATACCCCGCAATGGTTCCGTCTCTGTGGATTAAAAAATCACCGCCCAAGCACTCTGGACAGATTGCTAACCAGCGAAGCTGAAACGTGCGGCCACAGGTCGTTTCAGACATCGTAGCCGAAGCTAAAGTGCCGCTCGAGAAACTCCCACCGAAAGCGGGCGTTGACTCTGGCGAATGCGTTCCCGCCATTGCCACGTTGACGCTGCTCTGCCCGCAACGTCGCTTACTTGCATTCGGCTCGGAAGGCTGCTGGATCCCCGATGCGCGGTTGCTGCTTGCGTTTCGCCACCAGGGCCTGTTTTTGTGCCCGGAACTGCTGCATCGGCCCGGCGAACATGAATTCTCCGACGGATCAGCTGTCGGCGCTGTTCTTGGAATGTTGTCTGCTGTTCAGGCATTCATACTATCCCGTGCCCTTCCCATGGGGAAGTTGTGTGTTGAAACTGCTGCGAGCGGGCTCGGCGGCACGGCTGCGAAGGGATAACGACGTTACTGGCAGCGCAAACAATGGCGCGCGTGCTTGGGTACGACGCAGAGCATGGCGTCACTAACGGCACTGGCGATGATGCTCGAGCTTGGGTGCGGCGTAGAGAACGACGTAACTGACGGCGCAGCCAATGGAGACCGTTATCGAACTTGGGGCGAATGGTTTTTCGTTTCGCTTAGCCATATACAGCTGTCACTGTAAAACAAAGCGCCAAGCCCCTAAAATACAAACAGACGCTCGCGTTCTCCTCTGCCAGCAGATGCGCGCCCTAGTTGTGTTTTCATCTCGGACGCTGAGCACGGACATTCGCAGAGGTGGACATTTGAGCCGACGAACGCGTTCCGCTGAAGACTCGTGCACAACTGCAACGCAACAACTAAATTTCGACCTCTGGGTGGTTTAGAGTGGGGGGGGGGGGGGGGGGTCTTCGCAAATTGAAGGCAAGCGGCGTATATCTTTGCAATCAGACGTAGAATATAGAGCTCAGTACTCGTTTCAGTAAATAAAACCACAAAACAAGCAGCAAAACCGCATTGTAGATGATAAGGCGCCTACGAACAATGGGAACACCCTCCCACGCGTTCCCGTTAAAGACTACGTTGCAGCTGCTATGCAATTCACACTAGGGCTTCGAATGATGACAAAGGCCCTTCTTTCCTCCACGCGTGTGTTTCTCGCTTTCATATATAAAAGGCAGACCCGTCTAGCAACTTATTCAGCACAATCTAAGACTGCCATGGGTAGTCCACGGAAATGAAAGACACCATAAAAACAGCATGAATGCAAGGCTCGACCAAAGGAGCACATTCCTTGCTGAAAATGGATCGCGGAGCCAAATCACGGACTACCAGAGCGACCAGAAAACGATTGTCACTACCAATTACTCTTAAGTAATATAAAAACATACTCCCCTCCCATCAGGATCTGTAGTATTGTGGGACGGCGGCCAATTTTTTCGTAAAGCAGTCCCTGCGGTCCACATGTATTGAGCGAAAAAAAAATCTCTACTTCACTGCGTCAGAATCGGTGTTGACATTTTCGTCATTCCGGAGATCTCTATCTATATGTTGCTGGAATGCTGGCGCCAAACCACCCTCAGAAATGACCAATGTGTGAGATATGAGAAAGGCGTTCTTTCAAATGGCAATGTTAGCCGACATGTTGCGCAACACCCTTCTACGCTCCCTTCCCCTGCTTCCTCCTTCTTCACAGAACCGGCCCTTGCAGGACTAAATTTCGTGCCTGCGGCCCGGTAGCTGAGATGAGCTTGATACCTTAGCAGTATGCAGAGAGGAGAGAGAGGACAAAAGGAAGTAAAAGCCGAGAGGTCTACATGACGCGCGTCCCGTCCACCACGATGGCGTAGCGGTGACGGGGCTCAGCCGCTGACCCGAAGGTCGCGGGTTCGATCCCGGCGGCGGCGGCCACATTTCAATGGAGGCCGAACTGCTACAGGCCCATGTACTGTGCGATTTCAGAGTATGTTAAAGACACCAGATGGTGGAATTTTCCAAAGCCCTTCACTATGGCGTGCGTCCTAATCATATCGTACTTTTGCAACACAAAACCCCAGATAATATTATCAAGACGCACGTCCAGTTTGCTACTCTTGGCAGGAGAAATGAATTAAAGGATGAAAATAAACAAAAGAGAGGGTGGTGTTATGAGTGCACAGCACGCGCGGGTGCTCACTCTGTCTACAGTAGCGATTTATGGGGAAAATATTCCTGCTTATCGAAAAGCTGGTTCTTTTTGATATGGGTCTTTATGCCCTGCTCTTTCTTGGCATGAAGACTACTCCCGTCAACAATTACATGCCTCCACGGTGAAACAGTAAACTCGTTTTCAAATTTAAATAAATGCCAGTCTCATCTGTGTTTTCAAGCTTATCTCCCTTCAAGGTACAAAAATGTCCGTCGTTGTGGGCAGAATATTTATTCATTTAGAGCCGTCCTAATCGTGTTATGAGCTTTCCGCTTGTTTCTTTTTTTTTCCAGTTTGACGTTTATACCAAACCGTGGGCGCTGGATCCGTCGTCCCTTCTCAAATCTTTGAAGGTAAGAAACGAGTGCCTAGGGAGGATCAAAAATGATGGTTGCATATCTTGAAACGTGCATTAGAATCAATGAGACCATATTAGCTGAGTGTGTTAGTAAAGGAGAAGGAAACGTTGTTACTAATGTGCTCATGCGTTATTTCGTTACTGTGAAGCATACTCACTGCTAGCTCCGATTTCGCAGTATTGATAAAGTGATTCCGCGTACAAATGTCGTCCATGGTCAAAGCGCCCTGAGGGCAAGATGTGTGAGTCTCTGATGAGAAACTGTTTAGAGCCTCTGAATGGAATTTCGGTGAGGGAAGATTTGTGTGTATCGAGCTTTTCACTCTGTGCAAACACAGACCCTGGACGGCTTCCGGTTTTGCCCACCGATGAAGCATACCAGCAGTTGCACGGAAGAAAAGCCTTGGCGAAAAGCCCGCAGTCTTTCGACACTATTCTCTGTGTGTTTAGCATGTCAAATAA
This sequence comes from Rhipicephalus appendiculatus, assembly GCA_030522465.1. Classification (NCBI taxonomy): domain Eukaryota; kingdom Metazoa; phylum Arthropoda; class Arachnida; order Ixodida; family Ixodidae; genus Rhipicephalus; species Rhipicephalus appendiculatus. The sequence goes on from JALIZH010012052.1 coordinate 70,271, forward strand.
ATATTTTTCTAAGCTATACACAAGGTTATGAGAGGTTTTCCTGAATTCTACGCGCCTTTCTTTAATCCGAAAAATGTAAGAAGTGGCTTTCCTTATGCTGGGACAACTTCAAAACATGGTTTACGCTTCGGTGTTAGAGAATGATAAATGAAGTAACCGAAAGTATCTTGGGGTGCAACGCTTGCTGCTTCTATCGCAACCTTAAAAGGGTCTATAATATCCATGCCGCACATGAAGATCCTGAAACTATTGCGAAACGCGGTTTCACATTTAATTTCCTCCATACCCCAATATTTTCCTGGAGCTCGGAAGGCTTCTTCAAGCCTGCGAAAACCTGTGAATAGAGCTACCAAGATTATTCCCGTTTTTTTTTTTAGGGTTGTCACAATTGCTTTCGTGCAGTACGTGATTATTATCGCACGTTTATTGGTCCAGGCAGCAATGGTGGCTCCCGAGGTCGAGAAGAAAGCGTCTGTCTCGTTGGGTGCATCGAAGTTTACTTACAAACTTTCAACGTTTCAGAGGTAAATGTTCAATTTGCTGGTGGCCTCTTAATTCTATTTCTTCATTTTCTGTCTGGCAGCACAGGGTATTAAACTGGTTGTCCCGATCTCGTTAACCATCTTTCTCGATCATTCACCTGTAGGATACTGAATTTTCTTTATAAAAGAAAATTCACGACGGCTGGCGTCAGAACGAGCTTCTCCTGATGACGTTAGATGCAGTAAATTGAACAACGTAGTAGAAAGTTTTTTGTAATGATAAATTCGGCACATCCCACTCATTATGGAAGTCGATGTCATGCGAAGCAGAAGGCGATTAGAGGCTTATACCGAATTTATGTTCACCTATACCGAATTGAGTCAAGCATTGCGAGTTGTACCGACTTGGTGGTGCATATTGAGTAGTTATTCGTAGATTGTGGTCAGGCCGGTAGCAAGGACTTCTTTTCGGGGTGCTGCAGGGAGGGGAGCACTTCCTTGAAGACCTTGGCGATTTGACTTAAGCAACAATTCTGGAGGGGCGCTCCGAGCCCATTATCCCTTTCCTGGCTACATGATCGATCGTGGGTTCATGTGGTACAGGCACGTAAAAGGGCATGCTATGGTCCGACGTGACGTTGGTACTCACCTTATAGAACAGATGTCAGTTTTATCGAAAGGAACTGTATGCTACGTTGCGAATATATATGCACAACATTAAAAGTTGTTTTATTGCAATATCAATTATATGGACACTCTCGACGGGTTTGTGCCGTCGCCGTCATGTCCCGTATAACGTCCAAATTGATAACATTCCCCCCGCGCATCGTATGTATTTCCCGCATGTCGAAGCGCACGAGCGGGGACGACGAACGGCGGCTGAATTAGAGATCAATTAAGAGAGTGAGAGAGAAATATTTTAACGAATAGCTGCAGATTTTTGTCTGGCTTTTCGCCTGACATGCTACTCCAGGGGCTGGGTGGTGATTGTGATATTTACACTGATAGACACATAACACATACAGCCACACGTAGACTACACTATTTACAAAGTTTCATTCAGGCTCGTGGCCCGCAAGAAAGTCAGCAGCGCTTTCGTGGTGCGTAACGCACTGGAGCTGGTTTGCCATGGGCCCAGAATATGTGTTAACTCCAAGTTCGAGTCCCATTGAAGCTTTAAGGCCACCTTCAGAGACTTTCTCTCTGGTGCGTATAGCCTGCATTGACAGATGACATGACTGAGGTCCTCTGGGAGCCCGCCCATCTCTGTCGCTCGGGAGGCCTGCCGTCAAAGCAGAGAGGAAACGCGCTACCCATCTTGAGCGAGCATGAAAAGACACGAGGGAGAGGGGGGGGGGGACATTTGGACCAATAAAATAAATGTTATGAAAAGAAAAGTTCGTCTGTCAGGATTCGAACCAGCCTCCTTCCCATTCCGAATCGAGTTCTCCACCACAGCGCCCCGCCAAAAAAGTCGAGACAGAACACACCATTCCGGATTCCTTTTCACGGTTCGCATACTTAAGACAGACAACATCTTCCGTTCGAAATAAAACTTGTCTCTTCATTTTACACAAACGGCTGCCGACCACGAATAACCATGCCGATAGTGCTAACACCACCAACTTTTTTTTTAATTGTTGCTTCATCAAGTAGGTGCTTTCCTCAAATCGTCAAGACCTTCAGGGAGTGCTCCCCCCACCTCCCCGAAAACAATTCCTCGCTAGAGTCCTGCCCTACGATATACCCATAAGTACTCAATGAGCCCAACGAAGTTGGTCCAACTCGCAGAGCTCGACTCAAAACAATAACGAAAATTCGGCGTAGGCCACTAATCGCCTAGTGCTTCACATGACATCGACTCCCACAATGAGTAGGGATCTGCCCATTTTTTTTAACAGTACAGTGGCATCACTCTTGCTACTCTTGCAGTGTCATATTGAAGTTGGTGGCACCTAAAGCAAGAGCTGCGGTTGAGGCACGAGAGGCGGCAAAGGTGAGCCTAAATATTCAGTAGCGAGAGTAACATACAACACTATGCGCAGCAGAACGCTCTCATTCGCCACATTGTGAGTGGTAAGCGGTCAGTACTGCTGAGCTTGCAAGAGCAATAAAATGCACACTGCAGCTCGTGAAAGAGCGACCTAAAGATTTCATAATGAAGCACATCCACGTGCACTTAGAAAAAAGACGCAAAGATTAATAGCTTTTCCATTTTTAAGTCACACAACTGAAACGTTTAAATGAACGTTTAATTAAGTGGACCAACAACCGGCCAGAAAGTGAGACAATCTCACGAAATCAGGAAAAGGCCTTCTCTTCCTGATTTGAATATGAGTTGTATACTGAAATCGCGTTTCAAAGTCAATAAAACTGATTAGTCGAGTCCCTTGGTGGACCAATCTTGCTACAATGGCAAGGAGTCTTTAGGATTGCTTTATGCAGTCTACCGTTGTTTAGGTGCACCATCACTTGCGCGGAAAATCGCAGCATGCACATTTTTGGCATCCGTGCTTTATTCTATGCTTTATCACGAGGCAACAAAAGTTGACGCTAAGTAGCGGCGCTGCCTTCGCGACAACTATTGGAACCAGAAACCCGTGTGGTGGTGCGGTGCGTGCGCGTAGTGTGCCGCATGCGTAGCGTACCGCAGCGTGCGAACACGAACCAACGGAACACAAGCTTGAGTGAGCGAACCTCACTTGTTTGCTGACGTATAATCACAATCGCGCTCACCTGCCACTGTTAGCAGCATTTGCTGTGTGTGCGACTGCACTGACGCCGCAGATGGAGAAATTGTGATGCAAAATTTTCCGCGTAACCATTCCGTTATTAGACACTCTGACCCGCAAGCTTTCCTCTGAATTAAAGAAGATAGGTACCACAACGATCGGTGGTAATTCCCTTTAACTCCGTATAATTATGTCCCGTCGTTTTAGAAATACGAAAAGAAACACGTTAACGTTTCACAGTAACACATTAAATTTAAACCTGAATACCCACGTGCCGTTGCCAGCTGTCGTAACACCGACCACAACACCGAATGCTAAATATTGAAGGACAATTCGTAAATTCCAAAGTGTGTTCGGCGAAAGCCTGTGGCCATTCGACTGACTGTGCCATGTATTTTTTCAAGTTTTTTCTCTTTTGTTTTTTTTTCCTGTTTTTGTTTTTTTACGCTCTCTCAGCAATCACGTGATTGCTGAGAGAGTGTGAGGGGGTGACAGGCCACAGCTGGCACCGTTCCAGGGTACGGACGGACGGACGGACGCGAGTATGAGACATTAAAGGCTTTCGCCTGAATAATGATGATGGCAGCACGTTGACACGATTGTTTAGTTGGTCTTGCAAGTACAGCAGATTTAGTTGACTTTCATTAGGTATGAAAACTGGTACACCAATTAAGTATACCGCAATATTTACTGACAGTCTGCAGCGTTACGCGTGGTCCACCAACTACGACTGCTGTGCCATCAGCTGTCGCTGCGAATGGTGAAGGAAGGTAGACTGCCTTCACCTGAGCTACTGTTCTTCCTCACCTTTGAAGAGATCGGCATCCTTCTCAGGACAAGGCCTGCGGAACTTGTTATCAAGGTAAGAAAGAAAGCTAGCAAAGCGTTTCGACTGCCCATTCTGAGTAACTTTCATTCCATGCGTACTTTCACGCAATGAAAATACTAATATTTTTGAAAAATAGTGCGCAAACCATCTCAAGCAACCACTGACGAATGAAGTGACAGCTTCGAAATAGTTCGATGAAGTTCTGAATGCTACGAAGCACGTAAAATATGGGACGTCGAACTTCCTGCAGGATAAGCTTAATTTCGAGACCACTTTAGGTACACGTTACAGAAAATAAGTAACCGATTACAATTACTTTCCATTAAAATGTAAGCGATTACAGTGGCCACTTACAGACCAAGATAAGCAAGTGAGCAATTACAGATATGTAATCGATTAGTTTTGCGTCACTTTCGGTCAAAACTGAAGGTTTGAAATAAACGCGAAAAAAACCACAACACACAGGCACGAACGAGACGGAAGGTATCTTCCTTGCCTCTGTTTTGTGGTTTTATCGCACTTTTTTCAAACACGAATTTGCACTAACTCTCTCAACTATCCCTGCTAGTTCCGCCAAACTTTATTTCCGAGACACAATAACAGAAGTTTACTTGAACTATACAACGAACTACTGTGATTTGCATGGTAGTTGGCTTGCGTGAACGCTGGGAGGCTTTTTCTTGCTTCTGTAGTATAATGTTAAGCGTAGTTAACTATCATCAGGAGTTGTTTTAAGTGCGGATCACTTTGGGGGGGGAGGGGGGGGGGGGGGCAGGCTGTCGTATGCAGTCGTCGTCACTTGGCGTAGCGCAGGCAAAACCACATATAGCATAGCCATCTGTAGC
>JALIZH010012053.1:0-62493 GCA_030522465.1 Rhipicephalus appendiculatus
CCTCTCCTACGCTCCCCCCCTCTCTGGCCTCGCGACGCCGACGCAGGCAGCGTCTGCTAGCGAGTTCACTGGCCACCGTTCACTGGCACAACCGTTCACTGGCCACCGCGTATATATGGCAATGGATCTTGACCTGCAAGGTGGTGCCGGTGGGAGATTTCTCCCTGTGCGTTGTCGAACGATAAAAAATTCGCAGCGTGCGCGTTAACTAAAAGCGGACTGCGGGTCTCTGTGTCCAGTCCGAGTATTCTGTCTCTCATTGCCCATTAGCAGCGATTGGGATGTTCCAGTAGGAAACACCGGTCCATCACTGCGTGCTTTCCGCCCCCCAGGTTTCTCTCCTGTGCAACGCTGCGATGAGCGCCAGCGTCAACGCCGCCGCCAGTGTAAAGCCCCAACCACTGGCACGCGTATGCTCGCGTACGCTGCGTATGCTCCCGTCAAATGCGTCTCTCAGCGTCGGCCGCAGAGTGGTATACGCGACGAGGCGCTTCGAGGCGCGAGGGGTCAAGCACTGCTTGAAATTTTCGCCTACGTCACCACGCGTACGTCGGCGCCAACCAATCCGAGGCCGCGATGCCTCCGACCACTATGCCTAATGGCCGTCGCCTCTTCGGCGATGCTTCGGCGGCACACCTGCGCACGCACGGAAACTACGGTCGAAACGTTCCTGAGTGACCGCGTCGTCATCCAGTACGACAACGACACGGCGAACGACTGCGAGTGTTACCAGTGGGATGCGGTTTCGTGCCGAGTTCGAGCAACGCCGACAAATCCAGCGAATGCCTGCCGGCTGCCCTTGCGCCGGTTCTGAATGCGATCGTCGGCAGAGTAAAAACATCGTACCGACTACTGCGGCGTGTCGCTGCTCCTGTGCTTTGATCGGTGTTTATCAGTGTTTATAGTGTAGACATGCTTCGGAGGTTTGAAGTCTTGAGCGTGAGCCCTCGCCTACTGCGAAGTCAATTCAGAGCGGTGTCGTCTGCCTTCAGCGTAGGCCTACCGTCGAGTTCATGTGAACCAGCTCATGTGAGGAACTCTGGTTGAAGGAAATTGACGGTCGTTGTGTCCGTTGCAACGTAGACACTATATATGATGCCCGAGACATGGCGTGGCGCTTGCACTAGGGTTTTTATCCGCAGTGTGTTTGTTTTCAACATCGCCATTCGCCTCATCATTGCCGAAAGCGAACCTCGTACTTGCCAACACATTTCGGTGTGGTGACGACGTACATGAATGGATTTGCGGATTTTACGACGTTGAAACATTGGCTGGCTTCGGTGCAAATCCGAAGCGTTTGCGTACGTTGTCAAGCTAACAACAAGCGTGAGTTTGTTGGTAGCAGCGTGACGTGATTTCGTGCCGGATACCTGCGACGCCGACACATTCAACTGTCAGCGGTCTCGTTTACATTCATGTATAAAATAGAAGCTCGAACGTGCGCGAGTGTGGTGATCGAAAAAGAAAGTTACATGATTAAGTGCTGCTTGTGTTGCCTGCTATTTCACTTCTTGACTCTTGTTCTGCTTCTCTGCCATGCAGCTACACATTAGCACATGCCCAGTGGCACATACCTTCTTTTGCAGGTTGTCAATTCTGACACATTCTCCCTAGTCTATTATGATACTCAAAAAAATAGGGAGAATGCGAACAATGGTGTTCCTCCATTGTTTTACAGTTTACATAAATATAACACACATTTTGTTTACACCTGGACAGCTAATTAGCTAAGAAGCTTGTAAGTGAGTTAGAGGATATTTAGATTACCAAGATCGTGCAAAAGCCTTCTACACAGAGGTTGGTTCCAATCTTTGACCTATATATGTAGCATCACGAAGAGTCAGGCGTGCTTTGTCGCGTTAAGAGATATTTAGGCTACCAAGAATGTGTGAAAGCCTTCTACACAGATGTTGGTTCCAATCTTATGACCTATATATCTTGTATCACAAAAGAGTCAGGAGTGGTTTGTCGCGTTAGGAGATGTTTAGGCTACCAAGAACGTGTGAAAGCCTTCTACACAGAGATTGGTTCCAATCTTATGACCTATATATGTAACATCACGAAGACTCGGGAGTGGTTCGTCGCGTTAAGAGATATTTAGGCTACCAAGAATGTGTGAAAGCCTTCTACACAGAGGTTGGTTGCCATCTTATGACCTATATATCTTGTATCATGAAATGTCAGGTGTGGTTTGTCGCGTTAGGAGATATTTAGGCTACCAAGAACGTGTGAAAGCCCTCTACACAGAGATTGGTTCCAATCTTATGACCTATATATGTAACATCACGAAGACTCGGGCGTGGTTTGTCGCGTTAAGAGATATTTAGGCTACCAAGAATGTGTGAAAGCCTTCTACACAGAGGTTGGTTCCCATCTTATGACCTATATATCTTGTATCATGAAATGTCAGGTGTGGTTTGTCGCGTTAGGAGATATTTAGACTACATAGACCGTATGAAAGCCATCTACACGGAGGTTGGTTCCAATCTTGCGACCGATATATGTTGCATCACGAAGAGTCAGGTGTGGTTTGTCGCGTTAGGAGATATTTGGGCTTCCAAGAACGTGTGAAAGCCTTTTCCGCAGTGCACAGCTGCAATCTTATGACTCATATCTGTCGCATCATGAAGTGTCAGGTGTAGTTTGTTGCGATAGAGGATATTTCGACTACAGACAACGTGCAAAAAGCCTTCTATACAGTGCTGAGGTCCAACCTTATGGCCGATAGCTGTCACGTCATGAAGTTTCAGGTGTGGTTTGTTGCGATAGAAGATATTTCGACTACAGACAACGTGCAAAAGCCTTCTATACAGCGCTGAGGTTCAACCTTATGGCCGATATCTGTCACGTCATGAAGTTTCAGGTGTCGTTTGTTGCGATAGAGGACATTTCGACTACAGACAACGTGCAAAAGCCTTCTATACTGTGCTGAGGTTCAACCTTATGGCCGATATCTGTCACGTCATGAAGTTTCAGGTGTGGTTTGTTGCGATAGAGGATATTTCGACTACAGACAACGTGCAAAGGCCTTCTATACAGTGCTGAGGTTCAACATTATGGCCGATAGCTGTCACGTCATGAAGTTTCAGGTGTGGTTTGTTGCGATAGAGGATATTTCGACTACAGACAACGTGCAAACGCCTTCTATACAGTGCTGAGGTCCAACCTTATGGCCGATAGCTGTCACGTCATGAAGTTTCAGGTGTGGTTTGTTGCGATAGAGGATATTTCGACTACAGACAACGTGCAAAGGCCTTCTATACAGTGCTGAGGTTTAACCTTATGGCCGATATCTGTCACGTCATGAAGTTTCAGGTGTGGTTTGTTGCGATAGAGGATATTTCGACTACAGACAACGTGCAAAAGCCTTCTATACAGTGCTGAGGTTCAACCTTATGGCCGATATCTGTCACGTCATGAAGTTTCAGGTGTGGTTTGTTGCGATAGAGGATATTTCGACTACAGACAACGTGCAAAAGACTTCTATACAGTGCTGAGGTTCAACCTAATGGCCGATATCTGTCACGTCATGAAGTTTCAGGTGTGGTTTGTTGCGATAGAGGATATTTCGACTACAGACAACGTGCAAAAGCCTTCTATACAGTGCTGATGTTCAACCTTATGGCCGATATCTGTCACGTCATGAAGTTGCAGGTGTGGTTTGTTGCGATAGAGGATATTTCGACTACAGACAACGTGCAAAAGCCATCTATACAGTGCTGAGGTTCAACCTTATGGCCGATATCTGTCACGTCATGAAGTTTCAGGTGTGATTTATTACTTCAATGAATGCTGTAAAATATGAAGTGCAAACGTGCACTACATGCACCAGCATATTCATGATAATAACCTGGTGATTTGTAAACCTGAATGCTACTTCATTTTTTTGCTTATTAGAGCCTTTAGAAAGTTCTTTTCGTTGTTACAAGCTTCTGGAACAGGATAGGCCCTATGATATTTTCACCAAAAGCGCTGCTTACAAATTCACTTTCTGAGCCATTCCGAGCAAGAATTATGCAATGTATCGACACCATCACAGCCCTCATCTTATTTCAGAGAAAAAAAATTCTTGCACTCTCCCACTACATGAACCAAATGCTGTATAATATGTTATAGGTCAATTATTTTTGCTTTGTTTTACGGACGTGATTGTCTTTCTTAAAACATCAAGCTGTGCAAGAAAACAATAAGCAGGTATCTGAGTATGTTTTGTGCACTGCCTGGAAGCATACACTGCGTGAGAATAGAATGTTTAAATATTTACTCGATGCGCATTTTGTGGTGAACAGTGCATGTTCATTTATGTGAAAACAAGGAAGTCGAGCCCTATTTGCAGTGCTACAGTTTACCTGTATTTTGTTGTTAGAGGGACTTAAGTAAATGGGAGTTTCCAGAAATGCTTGTTTCTCATTTCCATGCTATTGAAAGAAATTGAGTTAGTATCTATGGCTGCTGCAGTGTTCAAACTCTTCAATGTTGTCCCATGTAATAAACTGCAACGCACATTAGGTAGCTCGAATATTAGTCATGGTGACACCCGTGGTACGTGGGAAAGCCGTCTTTTTTGGTAATGTAAAACGCATTAGTTGCTATGCGCCGAAGTTTTAGGGCACCTCGTTTAGACTGCGCAGCAAACGTCCATTGTCCTTTCTTTTCTTCTTTTTTTTCGTAACTAAAGTACGCGCCAAGAGACGTCAAGCCCATCGACGGTGCGAGCGACGCCGCTCCCGTTCGCTTCTTTTTTAGCAGCAACAAGGGCAGAACCATTTTCATGAACAGGATGATTATATTCCTGTTGAGCACTAATAACAAGGCCGTGAACAGGCGTCAATAATGCAATCGTACAAGCATTGTCGATTTCGCAAGCATCGTTGGCTGTGCCCCGTGATGCCGATCTACGCGAACTTTCGTTCACGGGAATAGGGCGAGTAGAGTACGGGAGCAGCGCACGCGCCGATGTCGATTACTTGCGCATACCGCGGTTGTTACTTTGGTCATTGCGATGGCAGTTACGTCTTAAAAGTCAAAACAGTGGTGACTGAAGCGCAATCAATATTTTAACGCGCTCTTTATATCTTCTAAAACGTGCCAACTCACTTCGATTAACAATGCGCCCTTCTGTGCTGTACTTGGACAGTTTTAAACCAAAAGATCAAGCAACACTGCGCGCCAGCCGTCGACGCGTGAGCGCGTGTGCGTCGACGCGTACCAGTGGTTGCGCGCCCTCCTTCTCCACCAGACGCGACACGACGCTTTTGACGCGTAGGCGCGAGCGTACGCGAGCATACGCGTGCCAGTGGTTGGGGCTTAAGCGTTAGCGCCCGCTGCTTCGCATCTACACATGGTTCCCTTTAGCGGGAGATGGTGTAATCTTTAAGGCGAAAGCCTTTAATGTCTCATGCTCACGTCCGTTTAGTGTCCGTCCGTCCGTCCGTCCGTCCGTCCGTCTGTCCGTCCGTCCGTCTGGTGTCCGTCCGTCCGTCCGTCTGTCAGTCCGGTGTGCGTCCGTCCGTCCGTCCGTCTGTCAGTCCGGTGTGCGTCCGTCCGTCCGTCCGTCCGTCCGTCCGTCCGTCCGTCCGTCCATCTGTCCATCCGTCCGTCCGTCCGTCCGTCTGTCCATCCGTCCGTCCGTCTGTCTGTCCGTCCGTCCGTCCGTCCGTCCGTCCGTCCATGTCCGTCCGTCCCGTCCATCCGAGCTCTGGCACGGAGCTAGGTGGCCGCCGGGATGCGCAGACGGACGCCGGTCGCGTCGGACTCTACAGCGCTCGCTCTTTGCTTGCGTAGCTTCCCTGTGCCCAGCGTTTGCAATCATTCTGACCGACGCCGTCTCAATTGACACAGGCGTTCACGGAATACACCTTCGAATTTACAAAGGGGCCCGACAATTTAAGCGCTGGAACGCTATGGCGTTTGCACAATGGACAAAGCGCGAGAAAATACTAACGCACGCGAACGGAGGAAGATTAGTCTCGCGTCTTGCTGGGACTCGCGGTAAAAAATTCCCCATCTCCCGTTAAAGGGAACCATGTGTGGATGCGAAGCAGCGGGGGAGATAATTAGCTTGAGCGGGGAGGAACGTCGCCGCTCTCATTTCACGGCAGCGGTCCGGGCGCTCATCGCGGCGCTGCACAGGAGAGAGGATGAGGCGCGCGCGCTCCGTCATTTTCATACCGCGGAACTACCGTGGCGCCCCCCAGCGGAGTATGCAGCTGTCACACCACTTGTCGTGCGCGCCGCTCCGTAAAGGATTCCTAGAGGAAAGGAAAGGACGGGGGGGGACCGTAGGAGACATTCCCAGGATTTGGAGACATACGTACGTGGCGCCATCTCTCGGCGGCAGCAACCGCATCCTGCCATAACTGAATGGTAAATAGGCGAAAAAATCATATCTTTTGAAATAAGCTAGTTATCAAAAACGACTCCGGGATCTCTACAGAACAGACCTACTGGAACACTGTGGCGAAATTTGAGTATCGCACTACAAAACCTGTGGCTTCCCGAGACAATTGAACACCCCCATTGGAAATACATGGGACCCATTGTTAAATATTGAACACTCTGGGAAGCCACGCGATTTGTGGTACGACACTGTAATTTTGACAGAATGTTTAATTAAGTCTCTGCTTTGTAGAACCGGGAGTCGTTTTTTAATAACTAGCTTTTTTCATGAGATATGATTTTTTTCGCCTACTTCCCATTCAGTTACGGCAGGCCGCCGCTGTCACCGACGAGAGAGGGCGCTACGTGCAAATGTCCCCAAATCCTGGTCATGGGAGAGAGGGGGGAGGGAACGTGCATGCGCTGTGGGGGGTGTGGGACGCGGGAGCCGCTCCGTAGAGTAGAGGAGTCCTAGAGGAGAGAGGGGGGAAAGGACGCGCATAAGCTGTGGGGATGTGGGACGCCGGAGCCGCTCCGTAGAGTAGAGGATTCCTGGAGGAGAGAGGGTGAGAGGACGCGCATGCGCTGTGGGACGCGGGCGCCGCTCCGTAGAGTAGATTATTCCTAGAGGAGAGAAAGGGGGTGAGCGTAGGGGAGGATAGGGGAGGGGACGCGCATGCGCTGTCGTGGTGTGGGACACGGGAAGGAGGGGACGGACTAATCCCCCCTCCAAACACATGCAAGCAAGATCAAGGAATGAGGTCAACCCCTGGGCGACAGACACCACCTGCCTAGCCATTGCTAAGCAGCCTCTCTGCGCTCTCGGCCATGACTCTGATGACTGTGGTAGTGGTTGACGGCCTTCATATTACTACAGTGTTCCGGTTCGCATAATGGGTGCTTCCCTACTTCATGAAAGTGGCCGGACGCGGGACACGGGACGCGGGACGGGGGACGCGGGACGCGGGAGGGACGGACAGAGCCCCGAGCATAAGATGCTTCGCATCTAAAAATCACAGCATATCCACGGAGTGAATGATGATGAGTGGGCGAAGCTCCGGAGGTTCATCGGTGGTTGTTGGTTGCATGTGGTCAAACGATATGCATGTGAGACCATATCGCGATGCCATGTGTTGTATGGCATCGCGATCGTCATCGTCATCAGCGTCATCGTTATGACGCATAGTGGGTACATTCATGTGGTGTGCCGTGATGGCAGCGTCATCGTCATCACGAGGTGGCTACTACGTACTACAAACTACAGGGGACGCACGACCCACGGCATAAGGAGCTTCGCCCCTAAAAATTAAAAAAGAAAACACGCACACATTCGCTTTGTGTGTTATGCCACTGAGAGTGTAAAAGAAAAAAAGACATGGTATAGTCAGTGGAACGGCCACACGCTTTCGCCGAACACACTTTAGAATGTACAAAGTGTCCTTGAATTTTTTTCCCGAAGTATTTTCAGTACTTCTATGTAGTTAACAGTCTGACCACTCGGAACCACACTGAATCATTACAATCCCATTAATGTCGAAGAAGACAATTAACATTACTTTGAATTTTGATTTTGACATGCGTGCTCTTTTGGGTCTTGGGGATTCTGGAGACTTACACTGCATCGACTGGCGCTTACTTTCTTGGTCATAGGTGAATATCTGTCTCACCACATGTTACAACAATCTCGTCTGTGGTAATGCGTTCTAAGGTGTCCACACGCACGCCCTTACGGCTTTGTAAAGAAAATGCTGAATAAAATTGAATTTTAATTAGAAGCACTGTTTTTGGTCATCGGACAGTACTTTTAGAACAACCTTCACACAAATCTTCCTAATGTGTAATTCGTCAATTAAAGTGGGTCGAACAGCTTCCCTATCCAAGTTAAACAGCTCCGCCACTGCATGATCACTTAATTTTTCCGTCCCCACGGATCACATCACAAACTTTGGCAATGTTTGATTTATAATCGCTGACCTTGGGCACCCATAACGTTGATCCTATTCCACACTGTCCCTTCCGCCTGAAAACTGCTTGTACCATTCAAACGCACTTGCACGAGACAGTTTCACTTCCATAAACCTCGGTTAACATATGAAATGTTTCCGCGGCTGATTTCTTAAGTTTAACGAGAAACTTGATGTTGATTCACTGTCCGGTTTATGGATTACACATTTTTCCGGCAGAGCGCAGTTGCACGTGTTCCACTCAATGACGCAGTACCCTCAACTGGCGTGATCGGTGTTAAGCCGAAACTGGCCGCATGGATAGAGAAGGTGTCTGGGATGATGTCAGCAAAACAGTTGTTGCCAACTCCATTCTCTTTCCACGCTACACACTTAGTCTCGTTTTTTTTTTCTCTTTTTTTTATGTGTGTGTGTCCCACCTCGTATGATCATGTCGATAGCAACTGCGATAAAAGCTGCGACAAGCAGTAGTGTTGTTTTTCAGAAGTGAGCTGTTGCCATCCGTGATCGTACATAAGGGAGCCACGTTTATCCAGCAGCAGACATGGTGCTGAGCAGTTTTGTTTCGGCTAGGCCACACGCGTGCCTGCAGAACTGTGTGGACACGTTAACCGTGCCTTTAACCCTTTATTGACGAGTGTTGCCCACAGGCAACATACCAGAAAATATTTTTTTCCCCGCGGAGTTTCGGTTTCGGGGGGCTTCTTTATTGCCCAAGCTCTGCCCACAACCATGTTACATGAACATGTGGCGCCCCCTCTTGAAGCAAGTCGAAAATCGTGGAAGAAGGGAAAGAAGTTTGGCGCGCGAATTGCTGCACAGCGTGAGACGACACCACGTCAACCTGCAAACGCCAATTTCGTGGTAAGCACTCTTCTTTTCTTTCTATCATTTCACAGTTGTTTAGGAGAACGCTGTATCTTGCTCTCTGCCGATTTATACAAATGTGAATCAAAATTTGTGCCCACAGCGTCGCGTCGCGTGTTTGTTGCCCATAGGCAACACGAGGCACTACGCCGCGTTTCTCGTGCCGATCAGTGAATGGTGTGGTGACTTTGCTCAGAGCGTGCTATTTTGTCTGCGACGCTAGCATGAACGCTGCACGGTATCGTGCAGGAAACAAGGACCCATCCCTAGGCACTAATTATTGACCCGGGTGCATTTTACGGTAAAAGAGCCGCAAAGGTGCCCCCCGAATACAGCGATGACTCGGACCTGGAATCGAGCGACGACGAACCAGAAAATGTTGGTTCAGCCCGGGCATGTAAGTATTTTATTATTGAAATAGCCAGAAGTATTCAAGCATTCAAGATGCAAGTACCGTTCCGTCTCGAGAAAGGGTGCGATAAAGAGACGGGGGGGGGGGGGGGGGGGGATTGGCGTATTTGGCTGGTAACGCGTTTTTTTTTCCACGTTGGGACTCGGAGATGTAACGACTAACCCTCACTGTGTCTTGATCATATCGTCTAACCACTCTGGTTGTATCGGCGTCCTCGTGAAGCCGTGGACGCTACTGTCGACAGACGCCGTTAGGTACGTGAGACGCCCGGAAGTCTGGTGCTCCGTTTGCGCGGCCCATGAAAAGTTAGCGTCGCGTGCTTGAGACGCTGCCATCTCTAGCCGACTTTTTTTTTTTAGTTTGTGTCAGTGATTGCGAATTCAGATGGATATGTCAAGTAGCATTTTATAATTTTGCATGCTTTTTCTTCAGCTCTAGGTTCATGTCGCATTCACTTTCTATTGAATTTTTACAGCTCTCTCAGGGGACTGCCAAGGTGAGATGTCTAGCACCCCAAGCAGAGATGATATTGACGATGAACTTGACGAGATTACCAAGCCTTCGAAAAATCATCCTACATGGAGCGCTGTCCAAGACTCAGCTGGTCGTGCCATGCCAGAGTGGAAAGATGTGCCTCCGTGTCCATCGCCGGTGGAGTCCCCCATCGATTATTTCAGAAGAATTTTTGGCATGGACTTCCTGTCTCTCATCTGTGAGCAGTCATCACTATACAGTGCTCAGAGGAACCCCAACAAAGTCACATCCATGACTGTCAATGATTTAGAACAGTTTATGGGCATAGTGCTTACTATGTCCATTATGAAGCTGCCCCAAACGCGGATGTACTGGTCCGAGAGGTTCCGTATCGGTCAAGTTGCCGACACCATGACGAGGGACAGATGGGAGGAATTGAAGCAGTCCCTGCATTTCAACGACAACCAGGGGGGAACCCGACAAGGATGACCCAGAGCGCGACAGGCTCTACAAAGTACGGCCCTTACTAGATCATCTGGTCGCGAAATGCCATGAATTACCGAAATCACAAAAACTGTGTGTCGATGAGCAGCTAGTCCCCTTCAAAGGCCGCAGCTCACTGAAGCAATACTTGCCAAACAAGCCCAAGAAATGGGGCTACAAACTCTTCCTGCTCTGTGACGAGTGCGGACTCATGTACAACTTTGAGGTATACACAGGAAAGATTCTACCCCAGCCGGGTTTTCCAGACATCGGCGCCAGTGGCAACATCGTTTTCCGAATGGCGAGTGTAGTGCCACGTGACCTCAACTACATTCTGTACTTTGACAACTAGTTTTGTAGTGTGGACTTGCAGGTGGTACTAAAAAAGTTGGCATCAGTTCTGTGGGCACAGTGCGGGAGGCTCGTTTGAGAGGATGCAAGCTTCCATCCGACAAAGAACTAAAGCGCGAAGGCCGTGGCTCCTATGTTGAGATGGAAACAACGTTTGAAGGAGTGTGCTTGAGGGCTGTGAAATGGTTCGACAACCGTCACGTGGCCCTACTATCCTCATTTGCTTCTGCATCGCCGGAACAACCTGTCAAGCGCTTTGACAAAAAGACACGGACAACGGTGAACGTGCCTCGTCCTGCCATTGTAGCGGTCTAAAATGAATCTATGGGTGGCGTAGACCTCATGGACATGCTCGTGGCACTTTACCGCATCCAACTAAGATCGAAAAAATGGTACAGGCGGCTATTCTTTCATCTGTTGGATGTAGTAGTTGTGAGCTGATGGCTCCTATACCGCCGAGATGCCACCGCCGCTGACGTGCCACGCAAAGAGCAAATGACCCTCCTCTCCTTCAAAGCGGATATTGCGTGCGCGCTGAGGCAACAAGGAAAGGTTGCAACGCCCTCCAGAAGGTGACCTTTTGCCCCATCAAGAGTGGAGAATGAACTGCAGGCAAAGAAACGGCGTGGACCAGCAGCTCTTGTTCCGAGCAAAGAGATCAGGCTGGACACAGTTGATCACCTCCCAACGTTCTCCCAAAAGAAAGGCCGCTGCAAATATCCAAAATGCACAGGTCTCACACGGGTAATGTGCAGGAAGTGCAATGTACATCTCTGTTTCACGCCAGGCAAAGAGTGCCTCCAGAAGTTCAACACTGACCCGTAGGGTCATGCAGTGAAGCATGCTTTCGGACTCATGCCTAGTGTTGCCCACAGGCAACAAAGCTAGATCTAGGCAAGCAAACGTAGCAAATTTTTGTGCTTGCAAAGTGTGCATTTTAGTCCTATATTAAGTACAAATCTATAAGAAATAAATGATTTTTTCAATTATTTAATGTCTCGTCAATAAAGGGTTGACCACGGTATCACCCTCGGCGGATGCGATAGTCAGTAGCTTCGTTATGACTACGGACAATGCTCGCGATGTCACTAAACTAAAAAAAAATAAAAAAAACCGGCAGATCCCACGCACTGTGGGAATCGATGTAATGCGAAGCAGCCAAATCATGCTTTACAAAATTTGCATGTCATGTTTTACATGTTAGGACCTGTCATTTATGTTCGCCATACAGTCACGTCGCGCAATACCAAATTTGGTGTATATCAAGCTAACGAAACGGCCGCGAGCGCGCCATGAGCGTGGCATGCAAGTCATGTCGCACATGCAAGTCATGATTTCCATATTACCACTGATGATTTATGTTCGTCATACAGTCACGTCACTCAATACCAAATTTGGTGTATATCAGGCTAACGAAACGGCCGCGAGCGCGCCATGAGCGTGGCATGCAAGTCATGTCGCACATGACAAGTCATGATTTTCATATTACCACTGGTCATTTTTGTTCGTCATACAGTCACGTCACTCAATACTAAATTTGGTGTATATCAGGCTAACGAAACGGCCGCGAGCGCGCCATGAGCGTGGCATGCAAGTCATGTCGCACATGACAATTCATGATTATCATATTACCACTGGTCATTTTTGTTCGTCATACAGTCACGTCACTCAATACCAAATTTGGTGTATGTCAAGCTAACGAAACGGCTGTGAGCGCGCCATGAGCGTGGCATGCAAGTCATGTCGCACATGACAAGTCATGATTTTCATATTACCACTGGTCATTTTTTGTTCATCATACAGTAACTTCACTGAATACCAATTTTGGTGCATATCAAGCTAACGAAACGGCCGCGAGCGCGCCATGAGCGTGGCATGCAAGTCATGTCGCACATGACAATCATGATTTCCATATTACCACTGGTCATTTATGTTCATCATACAGTCACGTCACTCTATCCCAAATTTGGTGTATATCAAGCTAACCAAACGGCCGGGAGCGCGCCATGAGCGTTGCAGGTAAATCATGCTTTTCATGACAAGCTAGTCATGATTTTCATGATATGACCAGCCATTTATGTTCTTCATACAGTCACGTTATGCCATTCCAAATTTGGTATAAATCCCATTAACGATACGGCCAGGAGAGCACAAAGTCGTAGGCGGCTAGATAGCTAGATAGATAGATACGCTCAAAGTCGCCGAAGTTCGCTAAGAAATGCTTCGCATTTAAAAACGTGGATAAGTGGGACTATCTCGCGTCGGAAAGCACAGCTACAGCGGACGCAGACGTCATTGGTTTCGCGTGGAACCAATTTTTGTCGAGGACGAGTACAGTCGTCATCGGTCCAACTGTTATGAAATCTCATGATACTCGTCAACGGTCGCGAAAGGGTTAAAGCGGCCGCCCGTCTAAGGCACCTGTAAAGCTGGGTACGCATTCTCTGCATCGTTCTCAAACATCTCCATGGCACACACTCATACGCAAGTTCAGACTTGACAAGTTGCTGTTTCTGTAAATTTCGTCCACTTTCTTCTTACGCCGTGAATGTGCTGGCGGATACGGCGCATCGAAGTGGTCAAGAGCAAACATCCCGGCTCACCGCTTTTTCGAGTAAGTGAATGCACTCTGCCGAAATGGACTGTGGACATCTTTAGATATACACATCGAGAATAGCTCCCCGGAAGTTGTCGTATTTTTCTCTCCTCCGGAAGTCTCAATAGTATAGCGTGACCTCAACGCTGCGGCGTCCTACAGCCTTAATGGGTGACGACCCAACTCTTTGGATAGCATATTCGTGGAGTCCTGGACCCACTACATTGTGTATAGATAAATATAATAGACAGGTAATATATATCGATTAGTTAATGCACCTTTTTCCTTACATTTTGACTCGAGTAAGTCGATAAATAAATAGAGAAAATGAAAAACATACAATAACCGATAACTGAGCTAGGTGATAGGTATTAATGTTAAAACGACACGAGGTGAAAACACACACACAAGAGGGAACTCAAGAGAGTGACCAGTTATCTTTCACGTAGAGCATCACGCGCAACTGACTGATAGGCATCGCCTCTTGCCTGGGAAGGCGCAGTCAGGAATTTTAAGTGCGGCGCACTTTAGGGGCCCGAGCTGTCGTATACTATCCTCGTATGCTGTCATCGTATGCTGTGGTAGCTTGGCGTAACGCAGGCAAAACCACGTATAGCATAGCCATCTGTAGCATATTGAGCACGCGCTCGCGCGAAGAAGTCTTCTTCTTCTTCTTGGTAACACAGGCAAAACCACATATAAAGGAGGAGGAGGAGGAGGAAAAGAAAAAGTGGAAGGACAGGGAGGTTAGTCAGTTCTCAGACCGGCTGGCTACCCTGTGCTGGGGAAAGGGGTAAGGGGAATAAAAGATGATAGAAGAGAGATGTAAAAAAAAGGAAAGAAAAGAAAATGGTGAACAACGATACGGTAAACGGCACTGCTTACAGCCTGTCTCTCAGATTAGTCGTCCGTAAGAAACGCAACAGCGCTCTCAAAGCTTTCCGGGCCATGGACGGTTTCGGCCAGTGTCCTAAGACCTTTTCCTCCGAGAATGGGCGATTGTCAAGGCTATCGAACACTTTTGACAGTTCTTTTCTTGGTGCACTGAAGCGAGGGCACTCACAGAGAAGATGGGCGATTGTCTCCTCGCAGCTACAGTTATCCCATGTCGGGCTAGTGGCCATTCCGATTCGAAATGCGTAAGCATTCGTGAAGGCCACCCCGAGCCACAGGCGGCACAGAAGCGTCTCCTCGGCTCTAGTTATTCCCAATGGAAGACGGAGCTGTAGGTTCGGGTCCAAGTTGTGCAGACGGGCGTTGGAAAATTCCGTCGAGTTCCACTGTGCGAGTGTCAGTTCACGTGCAAGTGAACGAAGCCTTGTAGCAGCGTCCGTTCTTGAGAACGGTATAGCTGCACCATGGAGAGCATCATGAGCAGATCAGGCGGCTTCATCTGCACGGTCACTTACTCGAAAAAGCGGTGAGCCGGGATGTTTGCTCTTGACCACGTCGATGCACCGTACCCGCACATATAAAAATATAAAAAAAGAGGAAGCAAGCAAACAGTAGCAAGAGACAGTGATGTTCCGTCCTGGACAGCAGAATTCCCTTTCCGAGGCCCGAAAATTCCCCAGTTCCGGCATTTTTCCCCCGCACACATCGCCAAAAATCCCCGCATATTTCCCTGCACAAAAAAAGTTTGTGTTTCAGGCTCTTCCCATCGCTTTCTCTTCTTTCCTGCCCAACTCAAAGCATCGCCTCTGAGATCGGCTTTTAATACTACGAAGGAGCTACCTTAGAGCTCGCTTTAAGCGGTATGCGATGCGGAAGGAATGCTGTATGTACATGCTCATGCACACGGCCACTGCATAAGAAGAAAAGTTTATTATTGTTGTTGTTTTTTTTTGTTACTGAGTGACGTGGCGTACATTAATGTGCCTAGCAGACGCTCTGTATCTGTATGAACCACATTTTGTACAAAAAGCACGTCAACTTTTTAATAATGGTGACTAAATATTGTGAAATAAAACAAGCTTTTGTGGTGGTATTTAACATTTTATTGACTTGATTAGGAACGGTTCTGCAAACTACCGTAAAGAAAAATATAAATAAAAGTGAAGTGACTAGAATATATATTGACTGGGTCTTTAAAACTCAGTCAATATATATTGACTGGGTTTTTAAAGACTATGGTCTTTAAAAACGAACCTTAGAGGCTGTGGTTTGGCGCGCTACATGCGCCAGAAACGATTGCGACATGCGAAAGCCTCATGTCCACAGTCTTTTGATCGTTACAAAAAAAAAAATAAAAATCACGCCATATCCACGAAGTGAA
Source organism: Rhipicephalus appendiculatus (assembly GCA_030522465.1). NCBI lineage: Eukaryota > Metazoa > Arthropoda > Arachnida > Ixodida > Ixodidae > Rhipicephalus > Rhipicephalus appendiculatus. The sequence goes on from JALIZH010012053.1 coordinate 15,801, forward strand.
TGATGATGAGTGGGCGAAGCTCGATCGTTTTCATCCATGGCAGAAACAAAATGTGTGGTCTGGAACGCGCTTATACTTCATGGTCATCAGCGTCATCGTTATCACGTGTAGTGAGTACATTCCACGATACTGGAACGCGCTTATACTTCATCGTTATCACGTGTAGTGGGTACATTCCACTATACTGCGTCATCGTCATCTTTATCACGTGTAGTAGGTACATTCCCCTATACTGGAACGCGCTTATACTTCATCGTTATCACGTGTAGTGGGTACATTCTACTATACTGCGTCATCGTCATCTTTATCACGTGGAGTGGGTACATTCCACTATACGTGGCTATCTACTTACCTACTACTACTACTACTACTACTACTACTACTACGACAACTACAGAGGAGGGACAGACCCACACCCTTAGGAGCTTCGCCCCTAAAAATTTCGCCGCCCCCTCAAAATTCCCTGCAATATCGCGAAGATTCCCTTTTTCCCTTTCGTCCAAAATGACTGCCGAAAATTCCCTGAAAAGGGGAAAATTCCCTGCACGGAACATCACTGGAAAGAGAGGCGAAAAAAAGGGGAAAAATTGGAAGAAAAATAGGAAGAGCAAGAAAGAGAAAGAAATAGGTAAAGAGAGAGGAAGAAATTCATAGAAATAGAGAAAAAAAGACATAAAAAACGTGAACACAGAAAAAGAAATAAATAGATCAAAAGAGAGGAAGGGATCAGTAAAAATAGAGAAGAAAAGACAGAAAAAACGGAAACAGAGAAAAAGAAAGAAAGAGAGGATGAAAGAAAGAGGAAACCGAAGAGAAACAAAGAAGGCTGCCCATCTCCGCACTTCCTTCAGGTTTGGCACCGCTAGTGCGAAGCTGCGTTTTTATTTTATTATTATTTTTTTTTTGGCCACCTTCTTTTCCGCCGCTGTACGATTTTTCACTTAGCGGCGTTTTCGGTGTAGTGGCTACTCTCTTTTGTGCGTGTTTGCACGCCCTGTCTTTTCAAGGTCACCAAAACCACCTCTGAAGATATAAAATCGAGTGCGTTATTCTCTCTTGGCATTTCTCGTTTCCTTTTTTTTTTTTTTTTTTTTTTTTTTTTTTTTTTTTTTTTTTTTTTTGTCGTCTTCGTGACGCAAGAACGGTGATTCACTTGAAATGATTGGGGTACATACTCTTGACTGGACCATGTACGAGATATATCAGTTGTGAATTGTGTTCTACCGTGATTTGCCATGTATTCGCCCGCCCGTTCTTCCTGACCTCGCGTGATTATCATGCGCGCTGAACTGATTTCGCTCCATTTTGTGAGTTTCCGATTGCGCAAGCAGAAATAACAGAGTGTAGCCGACAAGCTCAACGCTTAGCTCTCGCATTCTACACGTGCTTAATAAAGAAATAAGTGTCGAGGAGATATCGCCTGTTAGTATTGTAGTAAGATGAGAACGAAACCAATGGAAGAGGCGCCGAATTATTTGATTCTTCCAACGGATGAATTCTTTACAGCGAAAACGATGGAGCCCTCCAGAAAAATGTCCAGCTCCCGCTTCCGCGGTTTGTGTATATTTTTTATTGCGATAACAATTATATGGACACTTTGTACAGGTTTTCATCGTCAGTGTCACGTTTCGTATAAAGTCTAAATCGGTAAATTTTTACGCGCATCGTATGCTGTACCCGTGATTAAAAGCTCGCGAGTGCTAGCGAGGAACACGGCTGACGCATAGACGAAACAAGCTGCCCATCTCCGTCGGACGGAGGGTGCATGCTGTAACATTACCCCGCGTGCGAGGCCTGCCGTTGATTGCTCCTCAACCAGAAACGAAGCCCTGTCCGTCTTTTGCTGGTTGAAGGAGTATGAAGAGACGCCGGGGTAGGGCAGCTTCATGGCTCGAGCCGCAACTGTGAACTTTCACTTAAGGGCGCGGTCGCGAGTACTGGCGCGCGCGCTACCTCGGCAGGCATCAGCAAACGGCTCGTATTCCCTTCAACGCGCTATGAACTCACCGCTTCGGGCTGTGACCACTGATACAACAAACTGCACGAAAACCGCTTTTTTCCTTGGAGCGGCCGTATTCCCATACAACAGTGTTTTGCAGCTTCGCGAGATCGAATGAACAAGATTTAGCTGGTAGTCTTAGTTCGTCATACATGTTGCTATCGCATTCGCTGCTTCGCCCTTTTGGGGTAACAGATTGTTTTTCCAAAATTCAAGGGACAAATTTCTATGTCCACCAACTCTTAAATCTATTCCCCCCCCCCCCCCCTCCCCCCCCCCATCCGCGCCGCGCCGCCGCCGATCCGATGAACCCCGCGCCGGTGACGCGCCGCCGCCGGAGGTGGAAACACCGGCGCGCCGCCGCCGGTGATATTGGGACCGGCGCACAGGTCTAGTCCAGCGTCAAAGGCGCTGCAGCGGTCGAGGCAGATTCATTCGTTTCAACCGAGGGCGTAGCTTCACGCTGCTCCTGAATGTCGGCTTGCAAACGCTGAACAATCTCGTCTTTCGAACCTGTGGTGTCCAGCTGTCGACGGGCCAATTCTTCGCGTATGAGGTCGACGCTGAGGCGCGACATTGTCACCGGGTCGAGATTCTGCCACACAATTCCCGGCATGACTTTCCGCAGAGCCGGCTACACGCAGACGTTAAACACGAAACACACTTGCTCTGTGAGTCCACCAGCAAGCGCACACAGGCGCGCACATGGAAGCGAGCGTACGGCGAGGAATGTTCGGGCGGTGAACAAAGACAGGAACGGCGGACTGTCTGTAGCAGGGCAGAGGTAGGCTTGCTTACCGATGCGCTGGCATTGTTGCGTAGCTGCGTGGCTGCACAGAGGCTCGAGCGTCGACTGTGCCAGATGTGAGGGCTAAGCGTGAAGGCTGAGACGTGAAGGCGGAGGCGTCAGGAACAAGATAACAAACGACTTTATTAAGGCATCGTGGCGCGCAGAAGAAACGTGACCGTCCGTTGCGGCGGCGGTAGCGAGAGTGAGAGCATAGAGTAACATAAAAAGTTAAGAGAGGACACTCCCATAGACCCCAGCGGCTGATTTTGGGTTCGTAGCGCTCCAAACGGGCCGGGGGGAACCTTTGCAGCCTCGGAGATGATGGGGACCGCAGAAATGGTGGTCTCGAAGGCCATGTTCTAGAGATTAGAAAAATTACACGGCCTCCCAGACCACCTTTGTGGATGTGCTCGTCTCAGAGGTCATGCTTTAATTGCGTTTTTTTTTTTTTCACGCGTGGTTTGCATGCATTGATTAGCTTCGTGTAAGCTGTACCGCCAGAGCGGCAAGCACACGATGCCACTGTGTGTTTATGCAGACATTTTAAATAAAACGTAAGAACTCTTGGAAGAGACGAAAACTTTTATTTTCAAGCCATTCTTGGTAAGCACATGCACACTTACATGCGCGCACGAAGACGTGGGTTCATTGCACTGCAAGACATGGAAATACAGCTGCCATATCTTGAGTTTAAATTTTACAGAAGCAATAAACAAGTAGGCGACATTATGAAAGGCCCCACACAACAGTAACACTGCAGTACACGCGCAGGTACGCATACAGTTAACGACGCAGCGCGACAGTTGTTGCCGTAGTACTTGACTCCGGACGGCATGACCTGAAAAAAATAAAAAAAAGAACGAAAAAAAAGGATGTTGGCTATGTCTTCTCTCGCGCCTTAGCCCAAATTTTCTCCGACGCACTTCACATCACCTTTTCACGAAATAACAGTCACGAGTAGATTCCGCTGCTAAAACAAAGCAATATTTGGCGCCATGCATGCGTTACCGAGACAGTCGTGTTTACTCAGAAGATTAAGTCGTAGCCTCAGCTAACAAACATTTTTCTCGATTCACAAATTCTTTCTCTAATTGCGCTCGTAACAAGAGCTTCAAGAAAAATGCGAACGCCACAATTAAATAACGATGTTAAGCCTAACTGCACTCTTCACACAATTTCACGCATTGAATTCGAACTACGTGTACCGGCACAAAAAAAAAAAAAAAAAAAAAAGAAAAACCTAACGACGCAAGCGGCGACTCACTCACTCGCGCCAAGAAACGATTTTCTCGCAAACATGCGCGAAGTGAGGAGCACAAGAAAGCTCTCTGCGCCGAACACCACAAGCGACAAATGTTAGCTCAAGACGAATACAATACGCACTTTGCAAATTAATGACGGCGTTCTTACCAATAGCAGCCGCCAAGCAGAGAGGCACACGAAACAATTCAAGACCACGAAGCACGTCGAGCACGTTATCGCACATCTTTTATCGTGTCACCCTGCAGCTGTCCGTACTTCATTTCATTAAACCGATTAAACGCTCATGAACACGGAGCGTGATAACGTTGCCGTCGCGTCGACGTCAACTACTCTCGCACCCGATACCCGATTCATGTCCGATCCTGCCCGACGATATCGAACCGTCCAATCGCAGGCGATAAAGATAAATTCAGAGCCGCATTGCGACAAGTGGACGCATATTGCAACTAGAAAAGGTACTGAAGTAGATAACAAGTACGCGCGTTCCCTTGATGATAGAGAGTGATGTGTCGCCCTCTCACGGCCGGCATGAAGCTGCGTAGCACCGCCGCTTTTGGCCCGAGTGACCACTCTTGTAATTTGTATGTTACTCTATGGTGAGAGTTAGAGCTGTGCACGGGCCTAATTTTCAAGCCCGAGCCCGGCCCAGGCCCATTGACTGCGTCGCAGGCCCGCCCGAGCCCGACCCCAAAGGGGCTTCGAGCCCGTCCGGCCCGGCCCGACGTACAAAAAACACAAACCCGGGCCCGGTCCGGCCCGACACTATGAAAGTTTGCTGCGGAGACAAGATATGACTTTTGATCAAGTTGCATTTTATTCAACATATCAAAGTTAAACATATGCAAACGACATATGTTAATGTGTATACACAGATTACAAGTTCTGTAAAAATAACAAGCTGCGCAGTGATTCGGACTTCAGTGAAGCGCGGTGCATCACATATCCTGTCGAACTGAAGTTCCGCTCGCTGCTCGCACTGGTAGCCGGAATCGCAAATATCTTTTTCGCAAGCATAACAAGATTAGAATAATTAGGACTCCTTGTTCTTCCAGCAGCTTATTATCAATGATGCAGGACAGGAGGATGATTGTATGGATAACTAATCACAAAGGTCATCTGTGTGCTCATCGCTAAGTGCTAGAAAACAATTCCGGCACAACGTTTATATTTTTTTTGGTTTGATGCGGGCTTTGCACCTGGCCCGGCCCACCCGATGCCCGAGATGAGTAGCCCGAGCCCGGCCCGGGCCCGAGTTGGGAAGACGTCCGCATACCCGGAGCCCGGCCCGCGGGCCGGGCCGGCTCGGGCTTTCGGGCTACCCGGAGCCCGTGCACAGCTCTAGTGAGAGTGTGTCCCGGCCCTCACTTGGGCTTGGTGTTGTATCGGTGTAACAGTGCCGTAGGCGGCGCTAGTGATGAGCTGGGTATTGTGGGCGCTCACAGTGGCGCTATGTAACAAGGGAGGGGTTCAGAGCACGTTGCAGGTTTTAAGATACGTGGTCTGGAGCTACTGACGCACTGTGGACGAAGTGGCGAATGAACAATATTGCGGCATTCACATGTTACATCGCTCTTATGCAAAATAAGTAATGTATTTATGTATTGATCAAGAAAATGAAAATGCATTTGTGTAATAAACACTTGGTTATTGTTTTCTTGATAGTTTTGGTAATTCGGCGTTCGCTTAATTTTTGGACACTTTTTTTTTTACGGTCCCGAGAAATCATCCGAACTATAGTGTCTATATATATATATATATATATATATATATATATATATATATATATATATATATATATATATATATATATATATATATATATATATATATATATATAGAAAAGAAAAACAGACCTGCGTGCGAAGCAATTTTATTGACGTTTCGCTCGGGGTCCGAGCTTCATCAGCTATATATATATGTGTGTGTGTGTGTGTGTGTGTGTGTGTGTGTGTGTGTGTGTGTGTGTGTGTGTGTGTGTGTGTGTGTGTGTGTTTGTGTGTGTTTGTGGAGAGAGAGAGAGAGTGAAGGGCAAGAACCGCACTGGGGCTCAGCTTCTAGCGCGAGGAGCACGGAGGTACAGTGAAGTGGAGGGAGAAGAGGCAAATGATAGAATAGCTGTTCCAGGAACAAGGCTCTTTTGCGTGTCTGATTCCATTACGATATATATGTCTTGGGAAGGCGGGTTCACCCGCGTCTTTGCAAAAGTATCTGAATGTTCATTGTACATTGATAAATGAGTGCTTGTACAATGTGTGCTGCTGTTTCGCAGCTATATCACCGTTTGATGTGAACGCACCTACGTTTACGCCTGGTTGAACATCTCCATCGCGACGACTAATGTCAATGATCAAGAGTAAACCTTTCCAGTATCTGAAGCATACTAGCTGTGAATCCCGCGCAAATATGGCGATAACAAGCACGCAATAAACACTAGCCCTCGATGCGCTCATGGAAAGCGTCGTCATTTGAGGAGAGAGAGAACATTTTAATTTGTACAACCATAAGCGATCTTGCTTGTAGGGTGGAGCCCTTAGTTCAGGGCCCCATTGGCTCGTGCCATTGCACGTGCCCGCTGGATCAGATGACGCTGCTCCTGCGGTTCTGAGTGAAACGCAGGGTGTGAGCTCTCGAGTAATTGGGTAAACTAAACTTCTGCTCATGCATACACTACCACACTGTGCTTCAGGAAAGCGAGAGGCAGAGCTCGTAGCTTGAGCCGTGAACGCGCGAAGGGGTCCAGGTGAGTCTCACTGCAACAAAGCACTCACTGAGACGGTATTGAAAAGAAATGGAGTGGAAATCAGGAAGCAAGCCTCCGCCGCGCCGATTGTAGGGGCCTCGCAGCCGGCGTTGGACGAAGGAACGCTGCCAGTGAAGCACCCTAGCGCTGAGACAACCGAAGCGTGTCCTGTCGGCGTTGGTTAGTGTCAATATGCAGCACTTCACTTCACCTCTCCAAGAAAGCGACATCACACCACTCCCAAGGTCACTGTGAAAGGGAGAAGACGAGAAAGATATAAGACGCGTTTGTAATGGTTAATGCATGAGCGTTGGTGGCGCAGTGATTAAAGCGCTCGGCTCCCATCGTTGTGGACCGAGAGGTTGTGGGTTTGACTCCCAGGTCATCCCAATTACCATTTCTTTCGTTTGTTTCTCGTTGTCATGTGCATTTTACCGTTAATACGTCAGTCAAGTCTTTGTGGGCCGAAGTTCCCCATTCTACATTCAAGCCTCACATACAATGACCAGGCGAAGCAGGTTGGGCGTATATTGAACAACGGGAGGCACACGACGACATGCTTTCGATTACTACGCAGTCCCCATCCTGGTCAACTTCTCTCCACGCGTAAATACATGTTCTAAATTTAAATAGACCTGTGCCACAGCTGAACGTAACATCATGATAATACATATTGTTACCTGATATTTTACTGGAAGCCGAATAACGCCCCCCGGTTACTGTTTCTTGGGCCACCATTCAGCGGCGAAGCTTTGAGCTAAACGGCCCGCTTTGACGCTATACCATATATTTAACTAAAAACTGAGAACACGTACACTAGGACAGCTTGCGGGATGGTGTATTTTTCTTACGACCAATAGTCGATGGCGAGTATATCCGATGGCTTCAGTGAGTTGTCTTACGTACATCCGCCGTGGCAAAGTGACTCCCTCTGGTAAAAATACGCATCAATCTTTTCCTGTACAACTCTTTACGCAGTTCAAATCATGCCAAATACCCCCTGCCCACTATGCGTTCTTTCATTCATTTTTATCCATAAAAATGGGTTACTAGGATTTCAGTAAGCGGTTAATGCGCACAGTGTTCTTTCGTAATCAGCCACGGCGGCTAAATGAACAAGATTCATTGCGCAGCCGTGGAGCAGTCATCACCGCTAGTTAGCTTGTACACACAACATGACACCATATTTCCGCAAGCAAGACGAAATGATTGTGTTTGGCTTTCTCTTGTTCGCTTCCCTTGTGTCCGTATTTACACTCCGCATACCTTCTTTTACAAGCAAACAATATCAGCGCTGCTTATACCGTTTAAATTCCATACTCGAGGTTTGTTTCTTAAACGAGAAGATACGTCGTCGCATGCAGTTTTTCATAGTACAAACCGCCATTTCACGAACGGAAATGGATATTTTCTGGACATCTTGAGCGGTAGACAAAAAATAATTTTTTTAGATGCGAAGCATCTTATGCTCGGGGCTCCCGTGTCCCGCGTCCCGCGTCCCCCCGTCCCCCCGTCCCCCCGTCCCGCGTCCGGCCACTTTCATGAAGTAGGGAAGCACCCATTATGCGAACCAGAACACTGTAGTAATATGAAGGCCGTCAACCCTCACACAGTCATCAGAGTCATGGCCGAGAGCACAGAGAGGCTGCTTAGCAATGGCTACACAGGTGGTGTCTGTCGCCCAGGTTGACCCCATTCCTTGAGTCATGGCCGAGAGCACAGAGAGGCTGCTTAGCAATGGCTAGGCAGGTGGTGTCTGTCGCCCAGGTTGACCCCATTCCTTAATCTTGCTTGTATGTGTTTGGAGGGGCTTAGTCCGTCCCTCCATCCCGCGTCCCACACCACCACAGCGCATGCGCGTCCCCTCCCCCTCTCTCTCCTACGCTCACCCCCCTTCCTCTACTCTAGGAATCATCTACTCTACGGAGCGGCGCCCACATCCCCACAGCGCATGCGCGTCCTCTCCACCTCTCTCCTCTAAGAATCCTCTACTCCACGGAGCGGCTCCCGCGTCCCACACCCCCCACAGCGCATGCACGTCCCCTCCCCCCTCTCTCTCCTCTCCTACAGTCCCCCCCGTCCTTTCCTCTAGGAATCCTCTACGGAGCGGGGCGCACGACAGGTGGTGTGACAGCTGCATACTCCGCTGGGGGGCGCCACGGTAGTTCCGCGGTATGAAAATGACGGAGCGCGCGCGCCTCATTCTCTCTCCTGGTCAGCGCCGCGATGAGCGCCCGGACCACTGCCGTGAAATGAGAGCGGCGACGTTCCTCCCGCTCAAGCTAATTATCTCCCCGCTGCTTCGCATCCATATATGGTTCCCTTTAGCGGGAGATGGGGGAATTTTTTCTTTCTGCATGTTTTCGGCAATCTTGGCGGAGATTTAAACGCAGCTGAAAGGAGCTCCTAACTTTATTAAAGGAGGACGAAGATGAAGTGTTCGCTTTGCAGAACGCTTGTGACTACCGATTCGCTAGTTTCTCACTATTTCTGCGTGCAGCACTGGATCTCCGCCTCGTTCTGGAACCGCGATGCAAGTATAGACATCCCCGCGCCCCCCATCGGGAATGGCGGTGTCCGCGGCGGCGTTCTCCAGGAAGCGTATTGGGCTCCACAGCGCTGCGGACAGCGACGACACCAGTGTCTACTCGCTCAGCAGTGAGGAATGGTCCGATGATGACTTTCAACTCGTACGAAGCCGTAAGGCGAAGCGTAGAAACACCGAGTCCTCCATGTCTTCAGGCAAGTCAACTCTGAAATCTTCTCAGAAGACCGTAGTCAGTACGATTATTTTTGCACCAGAACTTGCTACCGACAACTTGAGAAGAAGAAGAAGAAACATTTATTCATACTAAGGCTTTGAATGGTTATGGTGGGTGGTGCCTCTCTTCCAGGGCCCCACTGGCTACAGCGGCTCGCCGGGCCTGGTCAAGGGTCGCCAGTTGGCTTCCCATTTCCAGTTCCGCGAGTCGCGCCTCCCACGACCAATTCAGGGGAGTGTTGTTCACCAGAGGCGAGATGGCAGCTTCCGGACGTTGTGTGCACTGATATGTAATGTGTTCCAATGTCGGTGTTGCTTCGCACCACGGACATTTGTTGCTGTATCTGTGAGGGTACATTCTGTGTAACCTGTGTAAATGTGGGAAAGTGTTTGTTTGCAGGCGACGCCAGTCCCGTGCTTGTCTCCTGTTTAGGTTAGGATGAGGGGGGAGCTTTAGTTCGCCTACCTAGTCTTTGAAATTCGAGGATTTCTCTTGGCGCGCCAGGTGTCGAAGTGTCCTCCCGGGTGGTGTGGTCCGCGACTCGGCCTGTCATGCCTCGAGCCAAACGGTCCGCCCGTTCGTTCCCCTCAACTCCTGAATGCGCCGGGCACCAGGTCACACCATGATCCATTGTGAGAGCCGTCCCCAGTATGCGTAATACGCAGTCCGGTAAGACCCCGCCAAGGAAAAGACGGCAGGCGTCCTGTGAGTCCGTCAGAATAAATGCCGATTCGCCCCTGGCCTCCGAAGCGCGTATGGCCAAAGCTATGGCCGCGGCTTCGGCCGTTGCAATTGATCTCGTGCGAATGGACACTGCAGTGGTTGTGCGCCCTTGGTTAGTCACAACGGCAGCGAAAGCAGGGACCATAGTTGCGTCTCTATGGTAGGGACTCGCGTCTGTAAAGTACGTATTAGGGTCGTCCCACCGCTTTTGTAAGGTGGCCGCCCGGGCGCGTCTCCGCGTCGCGTGATGAATTGGGTTCATGTGACGGGGGATCGGGGCCACGTGGATCCTCTCACAGATTTCAGACGGCAGTAGCGAGGTCTCATCACCGCAGAACTGTGGCGAGAGTGGGTAGTGTAATTTCTGCAAGACCGAACGGCCCTGAGGAGTCCTGTTAAGTCGTTCACGCTGAGCCATTAGCGTGGCCACTGCATATTCCTCGTATGTATTTGCCATGCCCAATTCATGCAGTCGGGCCGTGCTTGTGTTCTCAGGCAGGCCGAGTGCCGCTTTACAGGCGATTCTGATTAGTTTGTCTACTTGTTCAATTTCGTGGCGCCGCGTAGTTTGGAAAGGCAGGGCATATGTAATGCGACTGATGACAAAGGCGTGTACTAATTGCATAGTGTCTGCTTCAGTCATGCCCTCTCGGCTACGGGCAACTCTCCGAATAAGCCCCGTTACGCTCCGGACCGTGCGTCTAAGATTAGAGAGCGCTATGCTTACGGTGCCTGTTTCTTGTATGTGTATTCCCAGTACGCGCATGTGGGAGACCCGCTTGATGGGCTCTCCATCCAAGGTGAGCTGCAGCACCGGAGCCCTGGTTGCGCGGGTATGTCTGGGTCTGATGTGGATGTACGCCGATTTGGCTGGAGCGCATTTCATGCCAGCTCGCCTCATATAAGTTTCAATGGTGTTGATGGCCCTTTGAAGTGTATCTTCTCGGTTGCCGTATGATCCTTTGACCGACAACTTGAAACGACTCAACAGACAGTCGGGTTCGGTGCTTCTCGAAGCGGCGGTGCCAAATGAAGTAGTGGACGTGAGAGTGAACTCACGAAAAAATGTTCTTGCTATCGACGTTGCACATGAGACTGCATTGAGCACATTGAGTAAAATTACGGAAATTGATGGCATAAAAGTTCGCTCGTACATCCCACTGGGCAGTGGCACCACCACTGGTTTCATCTACGATGTAGACATCTCTGTTTCCAGCACAGTCTTGCCCCGTCTTGTGAAGTCAATGGTTGATGGCATCGATATAAAAAGCCGGCAGATCCCACGCACTGTGGGAATCGATGTAATGCGAAGCAGCCAGGAAGGAGCAAATCATGCTTTACATAATTTGCATGTCATGTTTTACATGTTAGGACCTGTCATTTATGTTCGCCATACAGTCAGTCGCGCAATACCAATTTTGGTGTATATAAAGCTAGCGAACTGGACGCAAGCGCACCATAAGCGCGGCATGTAAATGGCGTTGTACACACTAAACTTTTTTACACCCTTAAGGGTGTAAAAAGGGTGTTTCTAATATTTACACCCTTTTTCCCTTGGTACAACACCCTTTTTTGCTTTATATACACCCTAAGAGAAGGGTGTGCATGCAAAGAGGGTGTTAAAGCCTTTCATAAGGGTGTTAATGTAAGAGATGAAGGGTGCAAATTTATAATTATAATAATAATTGTTGGGGTTTAGCGTCCTAAAACCGTCATATGATTATGAGAGACGCTGTAGTGGAGGGCTTAGGAAATTTAGTCCACGGGGGGGTTCTTTAACGTGCACCGAAGTCCACGTACGCAGGTCTCAAGCATATTCGCCTCCATCGAAAAATGCGGCCGGCATTCGATCCCTCTGCCTGCGGGTCAGCACTCGAGCACCATAACCACTAGACCACCGTGGTGGCTGGTGCCCATGTAAGCATTAAGCTGAATCCATGCTTGCATGCATAGGCGTGCGCAGGGTTCACCTTCAGAGGGGAGGGGGGGGGGCGAAGGCTCATACCAGCGCCCCCGCTCCTTATTAGGTCAATGTATGGGGCAGACTTCGCGCCCCCCTCCTTAGGTGACTTAGGGGGGGGGGGGGGCGGGCTGCCCCCCCCTCGTGCGCACGCCTATGCTTGCATGTTAGAATCACGCGCGTTGCGTAACGTGTCTGTTGTACTGCCTTTTCTAAGGTTACAATGATGTCGGTGGCATTCCAAAAACAAGGACATGGTGGAGCCATTGGCACATTGTTATTTCTCGTGATATTTTGTTTTCACACAGACAAATCATGAAGAATCATTGCTTCACAGAACACTATATGAACAATCCTGAAAATGTACAAGAAAATCCACAAACACTTTGTTATGCGCACTGGTACGACATGCGTCCTACTGTTTTATATCTTCCTCAATAAATGTCAGCGAATATTTGTACGAACTACGCTCAGAACAAAGATCGGAAAGTTCGATCCATTACACTGTGGAAAGAAAAAAAATATGTTTATGATATATGGGAAACCTTACGCGATTAATTATATCGATGGGCAAATTTCCGAAATGAGAAAGACCCTAAGATGTAGCGCCAACTTGGTAGCTGCGATAATCCGAAATCATGGTGGCTGTTAGAGCGCGCGTCGTTCTCACAAGCTTCCCCAGTACGAGACGAGCTTGATCAAAGAGGAAAACAAGGCACTACTTTCTGCAACCCGTGCGGGAGCACGGAGGGGTGATTATTTAAAATGGAAGGAAAGAAAGGTCAGCAAATGGCACTGTGAGCGTGGCACAGCCGGCGCAGCGCCTTTGGGAAGGGGAGAAGAGCATGAAAGAAGTGGTGAGAGGAGGCAAGGAGAGCGGCAACGGCATATCAGCGTGTACTATACGTTGTACTCTTGCCCCCTGCAAGTGACGCCTCTGTAAGCAGACGCGTCTAGAGCCGAGAGCGCTTAACGGCGCCAAAGCATGCCCAGGCGATGTTCAGAGCAGACTTCAGTCTCCCCCTCCCCCCTTCCCCCCCCTTAAATTTAAAGAAGCAAAGCGAGCGGGGAGTGAGGGGCGCATAGAACGCACGATGCTTGCGCGCTCTCTCAAGGACAAGGGTGGATTTGCGAGCGCCCTCAAGTTCTCAAGTGACGCAGTCATCCTACATTCCGACGTTGGCGCACCGCAGCGCACCGCTTCCTACACGAGCCAATTAGGATGCACATGTTTTAATTTAGAATATTTAATTAATAATCATCGTGTTTTAATGATAAGCGTGGTACAGAAACTCCCCGCCTCAAAGCACAATGTTCCTCGAGTCGTAGCCGCAAATCTCAAAGGCTGTGGTTTTTGCTTCAAGCACAGATTTTGTCAGCGACGAATACGTCACGGCCGCCACTATGATTTCCACTTCAAACATAGCGCAAAATACCTGCAGTTTTGGCAACTGTGGTAGCTTCGGTAGCTCAGTTACTAGTTCACTGTAGCTCAGTCCTCCATCGTGTGATCGCGTGTGCCGCCGTGCCGCCGAAGACGATTTCCTCTGTGGTATTCGCCGTGTATTGATGCGTTTTAATTGTTTTGTTGAGCTTGTTCGTCGCTTTCGCTGACCACGTTGCAACGTCGCTTTTTGTGCTCTGCGTAATCCGTCTCTTCTGACTGTACCGCACGTCCAAGCAAAACGATCGTACTCTTCGGGAGAAGGTTCCTTGGTCGCCGTGAAACAAGCAGTTGCCGCATGTCCTGTTCTTCGGTCCCAAGTGCTGCTGTCATGCAGCTAATTACAGGCAAGTAACCGTTTATTTATTCAATTCTGTATTTGTTGAGAGCTCCAGTAATCAGTTTTCACGCTCGACGAAAGTCGAGGCCCGTTTTTTGCAACAAGCTGCGCACCCGCATAGTTACGTATTTGAATGCTGGAAATGTGCGCTTGTACTATTGGGAGTTAAGTACTGTTCACCAGAGCAGTGTAGTTAATAGTAAAATTAGGTGTGCGAATTTCTGTAATACTTTACAGCTCGTGCATTTTTGCATTCGGTCTGTGTGATTTGTTTACACGCGGACGTGCGTTCGCGCGCTCGCATTTACAGCATGTTTCGACATCGTAGGTAGGCCTGTTTCGATTCTCTTTAATGGTCGCAAGCCTTAATGTTGACGTTCTAACCGCATTATCCTCTCATTATAGTAATTTCACGCACACACACCTAAGAAAAAAAACGTGCTGATGTGCGGGATGCGATCGGCTGCGACGAGACGGTGGCCGAACGAGTTCGCCGTGCGCCGTTGTACTTGATTCGCCGTGCATGCGGCCCAACTTCGCTCAGCTCCGGAACGCTGGTTGTCGTTCATTCTAAAGTTTGACGGCGGACATCGCTTTTCATAGAATGCACATTTAAAGCACGGGTACATTACTGAGACGCGTACTTTTATTTGTTCAACAATGTCACCTGTCTCGTAGAGACTTGGGTGTGTTTCGGCCTTGAGTGTACTAGAAGTTGGAGCGTTCTCGAGTGTTTTCTATTGTTGCATTCACATAGCGTGCACGATGCGGATTGTTTACGTTCTTACTGTTCTTTATTGAAAAAATTGGACGCTCCTGCCAAATATTTCATTTTATCAGTTGAATTAGTTCTTGAAATCGGTTGTAAATGTCTGTCCAAGCAATTTTCCCGAGCGAGAGCAAAACAGCATGGATAATCTGAGTTGCTTATGAATTCATATCTTTCTAAGTAGCACAAGCTCAAAGTTATGAGGAGATTTTTTCCAATGTGATGTTTATAAGGGTACTATCCCTTAGTGCTTTTATGGAGACAGATCGCGGACTGTAGTCGAGGCTCTTAGCGCTTGTTGCGATCTTGGTAGCTTTAAGTTTTCTCGGCTTGTTTTGGTTTAAATAAAATGTCTTGGAATATTAACTGCGGCTAGGGACACATAAGCTGTGGGTGAAAGGGAAAGTGTGTGATTTTGAAGAGAAATGCAGTGTGCCTTGACGCACGCCGTTTCTTCGCGGAAGCTGAGTGAAATCGGAGAGAGAGAGAGCGGGTGACTTCGGCATGTGTGCTGTAAAAGGGAGAGAGAGGAGAGCGCGCCTTAAGTCGGCCTGGCCGTGCGTGCTGCGCGCGGCGGCGGTCGTAGCGGCTAAACGCATAGAAGGCCCGCGCGCCAGAGCTGAGATGGCCGTAGCTTCGTGTGTTCTGTCGTTACGCGCGCCTGGATTGCGGTCGTGTTATCGCTAAACGTCGGCAGTTGCGTTGAAGCAATAGGCAACACTATGCGCTTGCTTGTCTGTGTCCCCATCAAGAATGATTTGATTACAAGTGTTAGTGATAATTGAATTACATCTGTTCATATTTTATCTAAGCGCGAACACAATTTCTGAATTATGTTCGCTCACAATTTAGAAACACTTAAATACAACAACGTACCGTGCAAATATGATCTCGCGTTTCTAAAGTGACCTTATATAATGTTTTTTTTTCCACTTTCGCCCGCTGTCATAAAGGGAGTGTTTTTTTTTTTCCTCGCGACACAAACTTGAACAATCTCTCACACATTGACGTGTTTTTCTAGACTACAGATTTTTTATAAAAATTCCATGGCACTCAGGCTCCTGTCGTTCTGGCACACGAATTTTATGTCAAGGTGGAAATACTTTTCCGCATATGAAATGATGTCGATGCGACTAATCAACAAAAGTGTTTAATTAACTGTTTAATTGAGGACTTGAGTGCTGTTTGTATTAGAAAGTTGTATTGCATGATAATTTATGACACACCTATTTTTTAGAAATCACGATGGTTGCTTCTCCCACTCCTTTGAAGACGCAACCTTCGTGATTTCTAAAAAATAAGTATGTCATAAATTACCATGCTCTACAACTTTCTAATGTAAACAACGAAGGAACGAAGTGGAAATTTTAAGGGCTCGCTTTTCTTTGTTAGACACAATATTAGAACTAACAGACGATAAATATTATTGGCTGTTATTTCTCATTAATATAACAACACTCAAGTCACCAATTAAAAAGCTCCGCTCCCATGATCAGCTCACGGCTGTCCGGCGGGCCGGAAGGCTCGGCTGTTCCGTGAGGTACCCGGAAGGCCGGCTTGCCGGTCTCTACGTGGGACTGAGCCGGGTGCGCGACCCAGTCGCGTTGCGCAGGCCCAATAAAGTTGTTTTCCATTCCATTTCATCACGAAGGTTGCGCGTGGTACGAATTTCAGTGGCGAAATCGAAACTGATCGGGCCCGGCGCGCACGAAGCTCGGACTCTCTGTTGCCTAACACCAGAACGACACTTGTCAGGGAAGTGACAAAATTTACATGAAAGCGAGCCGAAGCAGAATCTGGTCGGAAAAATCTCCAAGCATACGGAAACACACAAGTAGACAGCTTGTCGTTTCCATGTGATGGGTGGTGCTTATCTGTTTCTTTCACAAACTATAAAGGGGCGCGAAAATCTAGTTCGCCTGTCTGCAAGAAGCGCCGAAATGGCTGCCCCAGAGTTTTATGCTTCCCAGACAGAGAAAAGGTTGATATTGCGGTTTTCTTTTGCATAGTCTGAAAGAAATGGATAAGCGCCAAACATTACACGCAAAAGGTGATACGCTGACCAATAATCACTTGCATGTTGCCTGGAGGCATGAAGTCTGCCAGCACGAGAACCTCACGATGAATGAACAACAGAAAACTTAAAAGCTCGTATTTTCTTTTAAAATACTACTATAATCAAAACCAACAGACAATTTACCCAAGGAAGGTATGGAGACGTTATTTCTAGTCTTAACTGTATTGTGGTAATTATCAGGCAACTTATACAATTATATTTATTTTACAGTTCACAGTGAAATACAAATACTTAGTGGGTAATCTTCTATTTGTATTGGGAACACGGGATATCTTGGTGCCCCCAGAAACTACTGTTAAAGATATGAAGAACACTAGACAAGGCTGCTCGTTGTGAGATGTTCGACATTTTCTTTCAGAATGTTGGCTGCTGTTTATTCTATGCAGTTCTGGGATGACTTCGCAACTCTGAAGAAGATAACACCACTCCAGAAGGTTTCACAAGCCACTGATACATTAACTAAGCGATGAAAAAAGTCTGATGGAATGAACATGCTATGCAAATGTTGCCAAGAGCACGGAAAATGGATCCCACGAGGCTCAGAAAAAGACGTGAGTACACCAGAATGTTAGTGCAGCTTGGCTTGTAGTTGAATTGCAAGAAGCTGTACACGTTAAATTTGGAAAAAAAATATTACAATGATTGTTTGTTTTTATAGAGACCCACACTTATTTTTCTACGCAACAGACATTCAAGCGGTGCCCAGCGTACCACTGTTATCGATGTGCAAAGAAGTTTATTCTATGCGCTATCATGGATCGGAAAAAATTTTCTTTGTCATGAAACTAACAAAGCTGTTCAAGGAGCTGCTGCCACTGAACTTACAATTACCCTGGTTTTTTCTTTTAGCCAATTAAGTCGGTTAGGTTACTGAGGGCATATGTACCTTTCATTATATACCAATGGGTATATTTATTGACTTAATGTATCTTTGCGGCATTTGAAATGGTGCAGTCTACCTTATCAGAGTAGAAATAACTCATGACCATTGTTAGAATATTATATACATGCATTGGAAATGAAACATGTTCATTTACGTATCTAATATTTACTTCTTGATATATACCTTTTCTTGTTTTTTTTATTCAGTGCCTGCAAATTTATTATGTTCATTTCGTATACTTACCATTTATTGTTATAATGACACAGCTTTTATGAAAGGTCAGAGCACATGGAGAACATGAGCAAGAAAAGATGTGTTCACACACACGTGCACACACCCAGATGGTCTGACGGTATTTCAGTTTTGTCAGCTGGGCCACGTAGCTCATGGACACAATCGCCTGAACAGCTCCCTACTAAGAGGCTGGCACAATGGAATTGTGTCCATACGTATTAGGAGGTCAACCTCTCAGACCTGTCAGCAAAGTCCTTTCAATGGGTCTGAAGTTTGCAGTTCATAGCGGCTGTGTGTGTCCCTTTTTCTGTCTGTGTTTTCCTTCAAGTGCTACCTTTCTTATAAATTGATTGACAACATGCCCAGACTGCCACCATTACACTGCATGTTTCAAACAGCACAAATGAGAAAAACACACAGAAGATGACTGAATAACACAAACGCTTGTGTTGTTTAGTCCTCTTTAATGTGTTTTTGTTTTTCGTGCTGTTTAAAGCATGAAATCAAACCACCTGGCCCAACTCACCCTTTTGCTGCAGTTCATTACACTTGCGTCATTGATCCTTACTCCTATTCAACACCCTCTCTTAAAGCCTTAAAGAATATTTTTCAAACAAGAAAATAATTAGGCAGTACACTCATGGCCCTCCTGTGTAGAAATACTCACAGCTTGAATAGACTTACATTCAAATGTAGGAGTGTAACAGCTTCATTCCTATTATCCTTAATCACTGCCTAAAATTTTTATGTGTTCTGTGAAAGTTGGCTATCACATTTGTGTTGCATGCAAGCATGGTAAAGTGAACACATTACCCTATTGAGCCACTGCTTTGTTGAATGAACACTGCACAAGCTTCTTGAAAGCAAGTAATGAGAAAATAATAAACAGGGGATGTGTACTGGAGCATACGTTTCTACAAGTGGACTTATTTTTTTTCATGGCTGCAACTGATTTTTCCTTAGCGCTTGTGTGTATGTGCTTCATACCCTCTTCTCCAATCCAAACAAATGGAGGACAGGGCGACTGCCAACGCAGGGATAGGGGGGCAATGATAGGTCGCCGCGACGAAATTGTTGAGGGAAAAGGAAACAGGTATTCCGTTAACAAAAAAAGGAAAAGAGCGAGAAAAAAAAGGCGGTGAGGGGGGTACACGTTTCGCTGTATTATAGTTGTCAGTTAGTAATGGCAGGACAGAACTTGTTAGAAGGAAGCCTTAGCACTCATCGCTTTCCATTGCCTACGTACCATATCGCATGCATTCAAGAGCCTCCTTTGAAACGTTTCTACCTGTTGGCTGGAGTATATTAAACTTGTGAATACAAGTTATGACTATATTTTCTATCTCTTGGGGACCGGAAGTTTGAAGAATGTGATGTTTGATGTCGTGGAAGTTGTGCCGTACTACACTAAAATGCTGTGACGACGAAGAAATTACCGAAAACAGTGGCACAGCATATTAATGAAGCAGGTTCTGCCCTCAAAGCTTACATCCTTCAGTCAACCTTGCGGTCACCAAGAGAGAGAAAATACAGAGTCCATAATAAAAAAGTAATTATATTTATAGCAATTGTTTTCAATAACCTCTCACGCATTTTCAAGCCTCTTAACGAGGTAAAGACAATGGAGAGGAATGGATACATAAAAATGAGCGCGTAGTCTGAAAAGTGGCGATTAGCCACATTCAATGACACGACTCCTTTAGCACTCAGGAAAATGCAGAACATACTTGCAGTATTTAACATTTCGTTACTTGGCAATGTGACTGCTAGAGAACTCTAGACGCTGCTCCCCTGATTTTGTGGGATACACTATATAGTTTCAATCTCCCACCTAAAAGAGGGTTATGGTGCCCACATTAGAGTTGACCTTTTACTCCCTCAGAACTCTGTGGCTAATTAGCGTATCTGCTATGTTTAAGACAAGTTGTGTCTTGTCGTGTTCACGAGAGCAACTTTTTGCACTGTACAAGATTTGAGCAAAGCCGCATAGCAAATTCTTATGCACAAAATATTCTTCTCACTTTTTCGATACAGGATGACATACCAGCAACACCATGTGTGGCGTTCAGTGGGATGTCCCGAAGGATTCAGATTTCTTGTGGCTTATGGTCGATCATTCGAAATGCTTCAAGGTTATGACTGCAGAGGATGGACTTGCAGAGATAATGTGTGCATACTGGCTGTTTATTCCGCAGTGAGACCGCAAAGCTTTCAACACGCCTGTAGTGCTTGAGCGATTTTTTTCTGGACCTCGGGAAGACAACGCCGAGGTCTGTTTTCATTAAGTTTCTCAACATTGTTGTCAAAGCCTCCTGTTCTTAGCTTACCACCGCCTTGGGACTACAATGTGCATCATCTTTGTTCTAGTATTAACTGCGCCATGTATTCTTTTGTTATTTTATACAGTGTGCCAGTTTAACCTTCTAATTCGTATTGGCAAGCCAACATGCAGTGTGCTATTGCGATTTCATTTACATGGTAGAGAACGTGTAAAATTTCATAATAAATGTATGTTTGTTTTCAGTTATGAAAAAAACTGTGTTGTTTACATGTTCTTCGCATTTATCCTATGGAAATAGATATGGAAATAGATATTTAATTACAGAAGGTGTGAAGAACAGCTTTCTCTAAAAGTGAAAACGATGTGTATGAGAGCAGCACTGTTATTTATGTATAAGCAGAATGTTTGAAATGAGCTAGATAAAGCTGAACTCGCATGGTTTCGCCATGCCAGGTTTAACTGCAAATCAAGTTGCTGAAACGTGTATATGTCTGCATCCTGCGTGAGGCGCGCACACTGCTATGAGTATCATGTGTTCAATTGAACATTGTGTGTGTGTGTGTGTGTGTGTGTGTGTTTGTGTGTGTGTACACACACACACGCACATGCATACAGACGAATAACCCTCTTCTGTCTCGACTCACAGAGCCTCGAGTGGATATACATGAGATGCTTACAATATGTCAGACTCCAAATATTTATATTTAATTGTATGATATGAAAAGGCAGTCTGAATTTTATATATAAATATAATCTTATATATAAATATAATCAAGCTTACTGAAATGCATTGACGTTTCTAAAAGCCTTCTTTGTGAAGCGGACGAAATGGAGTGCCTTTTCTGTTATTACCCTTTGCAGTACCTAATCTCATGTCTCGTGCGTGCCCATTCGAGGCTCTTTGAGTGTCGATATAGCAGAGTGTGCACACCCTTCCAACACCCACGAAGAAGGGTGCTAAAATGCACGAACACCCTAACACCCTAATTTTATTTTGCTGGACACCCTTCTTCTAGGGTGTTGAGATAACACCCTGTCAGAAGGGTGTAGGCCAAAACACCCTTAGGGTGTCCCTCTGGCGACAAGCCAGTTTACACCCTTAAGGGTGTAAAAAAGTTTAGTGTGTAGATGACATGCATGCCAAGATTTTCATGTTACCACCTGCGACTTATGTTCGTTATACAGTCACGTGACTCAATACCAAGTTTGGTGTATATCAAGCTAACGAAACGGCCGCGAGCACGCCATGAGCGTGGCATGCAAGTCATGTCCCTCATGACATGTCATGATTTCCATATTGCTACTTTTCATTTATGTTCGTCATACAGTGACGTCACTCAATCCCAAATTTGGTGTATATCAAGCTAACGAAATGGCCGCGAGCGCGCCATGAGCGTGGCATGCAAGTCATGTCGCTCATTACACGTCATGATTTCCATACTGCCACTTGTCATTTATGTTCCTCATACAGTCATGTCACTCAATACCAAATTCAGTGTATCTCAAGCTAACGAAACGGCCGCGAGCACGCCATGAGCGTGGCATGCAAGTCATGTTCCTCATGACATGTCATGATTTCCATATTGCCACTTGTCATTTATGTTCGTCATACAGTCACGTCACTCAATACCAAATTTGGTGTATCTCAAGCTAACGAAACGGCCGCGAGCACGCCATGAGCGTGGCATGCAAGTCATGTCCCTCATGACAAGTCATGATTTCCATATTACCACTTGTCATTTATGTTCGTCATACAGTCATGTCACTCAATACCAAATTTGGTGTATCTCAAGCTAACGAAACGGCCGCGAGCACGCCATGAGCGTGGCATGCAAGTCATGACGCACATGACAAGTCATGATTTCCATATTATCACTTCTCATTTATGTTCGTCATACAGTCATGTCACTCAATACCAAATTTGGTGTATCTCAAGCTAACGAAACGGCCGCGAGCACGCCATGAGCGTGGCATGCAAGTCATGACGCACATGACAAGTCATGATTTCCATATTACCACTTCTCATTTATGTTCGTCATACAGTCATGTCACTCAATACCAAATTTGGTGTATCTCAAGCTAACGAAACGGCCGCGAGCTCGCCATGAGCGTGGCATGTAAATCAAATCATGTTGTTCATGACATGCACGTCCTGATTTGCATATTACCATCTGCCATTTATGTTCGTCATACAGTCACGTCACTCAATCCCAAATTTGGTGTATATCAAGCCAAAGAAACGGCCGCGAACGCCCCATGAGCGTGGCATGTAAATCATACTTTTCATGACAATTTAGTCATGATTTTCATGATATGACCAGCCATTTATGTTCGTCATACGGTCATGTTATGCCATACCAAATTTGGTATAAATCCCATTAACGATACGGCCAGGAGAGCACAAAGTCGTAGGCGGCTAGATAGATAGATAGATAGATAGATAGATAGATAGATAGATAGATAGATAGATAGATAGATAGATAGATAGATAGATAGATAGATAGATAGATAGATAGATAGATAGATAGATAGATAGATAGATAGATACGCTCAAACTCGCCGAAGTTCGCTAAGAAATGCTTCGCATTTAATACATATGTCTCGCATGGGCACATCTCGCTGTATAACACTAACATTCAAGGGTGAATCTCTGCCCTCGCATGTCAAGGTAGGCCACTTTCGGCATCCTGTACGACCACTCATTCCAAGGCCACTCCAATGCCACAAATGTATGAGGTTTGGGCGCGTAAGCGCGTGTGTGAGAGCACGATAATTTGTTCGCGCTGCGCCGAACCACACGCTGCAGACTCCTGCGCTGCCACAGTACTCAAGTGCCGCAATTGCCTCGGGTCTCACGACGCTTCGTCAAATCATTGCCCCAAGATACAGAAGGAAAAGGAGATCCTTAAGCAGATGGTGTGAGACCGTTCGTCTCGTCGGGAAGCTGTTGCTATCGTCAGAATGCGGTGCTCCCGACGCCTTAGCGGTTCAAGGGACTCTGTCACGCGTAGTTCACAGGTGACACCTCCTCCTCTGCTTTCTAGATCAGATACGTCTGAGTCGATGTCCGAGGACAAGACCACACAAGAGCGCATGGACACTAAAGTATGGCCGGCATTACCAAAGCTACGGCCAGAGCCACAGCCAGAACCACAGCCACAGCCAAAGCCATAGCAAAATCCACAGCGACTGGAACGTTCGCAGCAGACATTGACCGAGTCAGCAACAGCGCTGGTTCCCCACGACTTGCCTGAAAACGACCAGGACATTCCTACGATGCTTCGCTCCTTTCTGGACACCATATTTATGCTTTTGAGTAAGCTAAATACTCCGTCAGCCCGAACTGCCCTGACACTGCTGGAGGTTCTTAATCCAGTGTTTTCAGCGCCTCAATAATCACCACGGCTCGCCCACGGCCCTCTCAAAGGCCGCGATTTCGCTGTCGCATGTCAGAACGCTGAAGTCATGTAGGTGAGAGAAGCTCCGGCCTCAGTGACTGACTGTTTTCCTTTGTGCGCGCAGTGCTCTCCTTCTCTCTTTCTCTTTTTAATCCCCATTTCCTTATCTCCGGCGCAGGGGTAGCAAACCGGACGCTCGTCTGGTTAACCTCCCTGCCTTTCCTTTTCCTCATTTCTCTCTCTTCTATTCACTGCCGCCGATAGCGGAGCATTTCGCGAGTGAGCTTACTTATGCGTCGGCTATTATTCATTGTTAAACGTCGTTGCTGTATTCTGTCCCGGAGGGCAGGACGAAGGGCCGGCGCAAGTGAAAAACAGGCGGTGTGCGATTCAAACCGGCTGATTAAAAAAAAAAGACGCAGACGCGGCATCGGAAAGTGGGTGTCGGTGAGCTCTGTTGCCGTAGCATATTGTCCCTTTGGGTAATGCGGAATGAGAGTCTTGTCTACCGCCTCACGAGCTGAGCCTGCTCGTTTGTCTGACAAGCGACGCCCGCTTCTAAAGTGAGAAAGAACACGTTGAGGGGCATTAGCGACTTCCGGTCAAGGAGGCACAGAGGGAAAAAAAAAAGAAAAAGAAAAGTAGGGGCAAAAAAAGAAGTAAAAATTGGGAGACCCTTAAGCTTCGCCTTTAAGAGTTGAACGCGATAGCTATGTCCATTCCCGAGTGCGTACTTCAACCACTTAGCGCATACTTGCTATGCACCAACTACGTGATTTTAAGGGAATACGCGCAGTAAGGTGTGTGCCTTTTGTAAGAGGTGGCTGGCTTTAAACTACGAAATCGTTATGATAGTCGCATGTTCTGACGCTCGATGGCAATGTACGCTTGTACTACGCATATTACTGGGATATTACATGTTATATTGCGACACCTATATAAACGACGGTTGCGTTTGCGAAGCATGAAAGTTATTTTCAAGGCATTCCCAAGCAGAGGAGTTTATTTTCACTGTATTTCCAAGCAGAAGCGTGGCCGTGCGGTAGGACGCCTGTTTGCCACGCAGACGGTCTGGGTTCGATCCTCACTCTGACCCGGAAATTTTTATTATTTATTTTATTTGCATCTTTCTCGATTTTTTCGGTCACGGACAAGATGATGATTTTTCGCTCACAACCAACGACGCCGCCGCCGACACTGACGCCGACGCCGTAATTTCTGCGAAACGAGCTCTTTAACGCTTCGCGTTAAAGTTACTATGCATGCTTTCAGCTATCATGGTTGTTTGCATGTGCTTGCACACCTGATATCTACTTTTCCCGCAGGGATGACAACCGACTTGTCCTGTTCTGTTTGTTTTAGAGTGTGCAACGTAGTCCCTAACAATTTTCGAGCGCCTGTATAACCCGCGGCGTAATAGTGAAGAGCTTTTTCAGGCAGCCGCTTTGTTCAATGATATTCTAATGCGTTTTTAGAATTTTCTTAACATTCTGTGCGTTGCAAGTGAATGTGAGAATTAGGTTGCTTCGTTCCTCTTTACTTTCTTTGTTCCGATTGTGTAGGACTTGGTGGCGGTTCAGATATGCTGCTTTTAGACGTGAAGCATCTTATGGCAAAGCTTAATCCGGTGGTGGTGGTGGTGGTGGTGGTGTGCCGGCGTGACCACCCTTACTGCGCATGCGCAAACCTTTCAAAAAAATAAATAAAAAACCTCCTCGCCCCCTCTCTCTCCTCTAGGCATCCATCCCCGCGGCAACCACACCCTCACTGCGCATGCGCCTCCCTCCCTCTCTCCCCTGCTACGCTCCCCCCCTCTCTCCTCTAGGCATCCCTGCCCGCGGCGTCCATACTACCACTGCGCATGCGCGTCCCCCCTCTCCTATCCTACGCTCCCCCTCTCTCCTCTAGGCATCGCTGCCCGCGGCGTCCACACTCCCACTGCGCATGCGCGTCCCCCCCCCTCTCCCCCCCTCTCGCCTCGCGACGCCGACGCAGGCAGCATCTGCTAGCGAGTTTCTTGGTTGAAAAAACCGACTGCTCGCGCTGCACAACCGTTCACTGGCCATCCCGTATATATGGCAATGGATCTTGACCTCCAATGTGGTGCCGGTGGGAGATTTCTCCTGCGCGTTGTTGAACAATAAAAATTCGCTGCATGCGCGTTAACTAAAAGCGGACTGCGGGTCTCTGTGTCCAGTCGGAGTCTTCTGTCTCTCATTGCCCATTAGCAGCGATTGGCATGTTCCAGTAGGAAACACCGCTCCATCACTGCCTGCTTTGCGCCTCCCCAGTTTTCTGTCCTGCGCAACGCTGCGATGAGCACCAGCGTCAACGCCACCGCCAATGTAAGCGTTAGCGCCCGCTGCTTCACATCTACACATGGTTCCCTTTAGCGGGAGATGGTGTAATTTTTTTTGTATTGTGTCGTCAATGATTGGAGGTGGATAATGCTGCTTTATACAGACGTTACGTAGGCAGTCCGTGTTCTCTTTGAAGTCCTTTGTTTCAGAGCAGATTCTCGTAAATCGGTGTGCCTGGGAGCACGGGATGCTGGTTTTGCAATGCCGCGGGTGACAGTTTTTGAAGTGGAGGTATTGCTGCGCGTCTGTAGGCTTCCTGTAAACACTAGTTATCAGTTTACCCCTTTCCCCCTTTACGTTAACATCAAGAAAGTTAATTTCAGTTCTAAAATAAGTATTCGTGAAAGAAATATTTCTATGAACATGTTAAATGCGTCAGGTAAATTTAATTAAATGTTCTTCAGTGCCCGTTCAAATGAGAAAGATGTCATCCAGGCACCGCTTATAAGAGACAGAGCGCGTTGGATATGCTGACAGAAAACTCGATTCTATCTCGTGCATAAATATATTGTCACGTGGTCGTGACGTCGACGAACGCAACAGTCGGCGTATCAAAGAAAAAAACTCTTTATTTGGCCGAACTTGTGGCCGTGAAACTGAAAGTCAGAGTACAGCAATACACACTGGCACTGCTAGCGGCGAACAGATTGTCGAACGTCGATAATCTGACAAGCGGTGAAGCGCGTCGGCATTTATACGTGTGTCATCGAATATTCCAGCCTTATTACTGGTGATCGGAAAGGCACTCGGGGGTTTCTTTGTTTTCTTGCGTGGTCTCCCGCGAGATAGTCGGCGATGTCACGTGGCCTCTCGCCACGGTGTGGACACGGCGCGTTGACGGCGAAGCCGCGTAGTCCCATCTGGCGGCACTGGCTGAGGCGGTAGGTATGCCCGACTTCCCCGCAGTGGTAGCAGGGCGGGCGGTTGTCAGGGGCGCGCCAGGTGTCGGTTTTTCTTGGGGCGTAGCGCTGGCCGGTAGGTGGACGGTATGACGTCGGTGGTGGCGGCGGAGGTGTCTGGCGGCGGAACTGCGGCGGAGTGGCGTCTTGACGTGGGCGCGGCGGGGGAGCGTGACGGCGGGCCGCAGCAGCGGCGTAGCTGATAGTCTGCGGCTGCGGCTGTACTGGCTGAGCCACACTAAGTGACTGCTGGATCACCTCGCGCGTACTACTTCAGCAATCGACGTCACCTCTGGCTGTGGAAAAGAGAGCTTCCGGAGCTCCTCTCGCACGATGGCGCGGATGGTTTCGCGCAGATCTTCAGAGCCAAGGGCTTGAACAACTGCGCTGTCTGGAGTCACGCGACGATTGTACTGTCGGGTGCGCATTTCTAGCGTCTTCTCAATCGTCGTCGCTTCCGAGACGAATTCTTCGACGCTGTTTGGTGGATTCCGCATCAGTCCTGCAAAGAGCTCCTGTTTCACTCCTCATGAGGAAGCGAACTTTCTTTTCTTCGGGCATGGCTGGATCTGCATGGCGGAACAGTTTGGTCATTTCTTCCGTGAATAATGCGACGTTTTCGTTTGGGAGCTGGATGCGGGTTGCGAGCGTAGCATCGGCCCTCTCCTTGCGGACGACACTCGTGAATGTGGCCAGGAACCTGGTACGAAAAACGTCCCATGTTGTCAGGATGCGCTCTTGGTTTTCAAACCATGTCCTAGCCGCGTCTTCCAAGGCGAAGTACGCATGCCGTACCTTGTCTTCACTGCTCCAGTTGCTAAAAGCGGCGACATGGTCGTATTTTTCAAGCCAGGTTTCCGGGTCTTCGTGTGATGAACCGCGGAAAGTTGGCGGCTCCTTTGGTTGCCGGAGCAGGATGGGTGCAGGCGGCACAGGGGCTGTCATCGTCGCTACGGTTGAAGTCGAAGTCGTGGTTTGCCTGGTGTTTTCCGGCAGGAGTCCGTGCTCTGGCTGCAAGCCTTGCAGCCTGCGCCTAGCTCGTTGCTGCACGGGGGCTTCGGTGTCTTCTCCGCGATGTGGGCTGGGTTCACGGCTTGACGGGGGCGTCCGGAACATGAAGGAACAGCACCTCCACCAAATGTCAAGTGGTCGTGACGTCGACGAAGGCAACAGTCGGCGTATCAAAGAAGAAACTCTTTATTTGGCAGAACTTGTTTCCGTGAAACTGAAAGTCAGAGTACAGCAATACACACTGGCACTGCTAGCGGCGAACAGATTGTCGGCCGTCGATAATCTGACAAGCGGTGAAGCGCGTCGGCATTTATACGTGTGTCATCGAATATTCCAGCCTTATCACTGGTTGTCGCGCAAGCTCTGGAATAAGCTCGAGTGCTCGCGTCTTGCGCGCAATCTTAACACAACGATCTACAATAATCGTGAAGCTTCTACAACAATGAGGCGCGGTTGGCGCTGAGCATTGCTGAAAGTCTTTGTGGGCAAAAACCAAGTACAGTAAAAATGAAAATAAGACGCGCGCGTGGCAATATTTGCACAGTTCGGCGCCATCCTCGTTCTCATTGCTGTTCCACTTATTTGAAGCAATATTGCTTGTCGAATTCGAAGCTGTTTAATTCGAGGACGATCCTAGCTAGAGTTTCAAGTACAATCGGCTGGTGCATTTTCTCTGTAGAACTTCACAAGAGCCTGAATGTCATCATCATGTTGTATGTTTGTTTATAGCGACGTGACTGTCTAACGTGATGAGAAAAGCACCTTCCATTATTGTAAGATTTTCAGTTGCTCTCAAGAAGTGGTTTGTATCAAGTTGGTACGACGGATGCCGAGGTGGAAAGTCCCTAATCAAGAAATCAATCTAGCTACATATCAGTTCAGTGAGTGTCCCCGTTCCTGATATTATAGGTCTTCCAGGGTTGCCTTTTTTGTATACTTTGGTAGCATGTAGAAACGTCTAGGTGTGGCACGAGCAGGAATGAGTGATTGACAACGCTTGATGTCTATTGCACCCTGTTTTGCGAAGTCTTGGAGGATCGTAGTAATCAATTTCTTGTGCTGCTTTGTTGGGTCGGAATCAAGGGGTTTATAAAATTTCCTGTCCTGCAATTGCCGCACGCCTTCTTTGATGTAGTCCTCCCTGTTGAAAACGACTATTTCATCTCCCTTATCAGCTGCCTTTATAACAATGTCCTCACGACTGCCTGGCGCTAAATGTGATTCCTGCTTCTTTCTAGATAAGTTAGAGGTGCCGGGTTTATTAGCCTTATAAGCTTCTATATTATCACTTTGTACCGCTTCAATATATGTATTGTAGTGGAATGAGAGAGACAGAGACAGCACCCTTGCTGCGGGCCGGCTGTTCTATTCTGCCCTCGCTCGTCTGTTGTCTGCTTTTTGCGCTGCCCTACATTATGACTGACCTATTCCAACTCGCCCAACAAGCAACGTTGCTTCGTTCTTCTCTTCCTTCCTCTATCTGATCATGCGCCCTTGCCCGAGCGCTGCTACATCTTCCTTACACTCGGCCACGCTGCAAAATGGCATGCGGAGCTTCAACAATGGACTCGGGCGGACGACATTGGCTGTTCCGGATTGGTCGTCGTTGGTCCACACACCCTGGGCCCTGAACTGCCGTCGTAAGCGAAACCGTCTCTGGCGGGCGGTATTGAGTGTGTCTGGGGGGTCTCCCTCGTAGACACCATGACCCGCCTTGCTGGGCTGCCGAACACTCTGGTGGACGACCTTGGCTGCCTCGTTGCGGCCGCAGTTGCCACATTTTGGGGCGCTGGTCTTCACCCACGTCTGCGTGCTGGCCAGGCAAACACTTGCACAGCGAAGATTACGTAGAAGGTCGGGCGAGCGGCGGAGCGTGATCGTGACTCGACATAGCAGCGTCTACGTTGCTGTCACCGCAATTTTTGGTTGTGCGGTAACTAGGATAACTGGTGGCAGTGGCGTACCAACTCTTTCGCGAGTGGGGGGGGCAAACCTACTTCACTTGTAGGCCGTGGTGTGTGCGTCTGTATATATCTATCTATATATATATATATATATATATATATATATATATATATATATATATATACATGGGGTGTTCGTCAGCGAGGAAAAAAACCTGAAAGACGGAGAGCCGCCGGCACGGGCAGGTTAATGTGTGTTTTGTCTGCGAGGGGCAGATAAAAAGGGCGGCCTGTAGCAAGCGACGAAGGAAAAGCGGAAAAGAGAACAATTGCCGCTTCTACCTAACCATCTGAACTCCGTATGTGCGCTGACTATTTCAACCGATTGCCACAGCACATGGGATATGCTGAATTTTAACACCAAGGTGTTTTATGGAAATGTCCACCAAGATTTCAGTGAAGTATTTCCGTCATGGAAATGACGTCGAAAAAAAATGTGCACGATCGGATGTTAAGGAGCACTGACACAAAATTTCGAAGGCAAGATAATGAGTGAAATAGATGTATGTGGAGACATAGACAACGCCTACGAAATATCAAGGGCAAATACAGCCTAGAACATATTTAAAATCAATTTCAAAGTGCATGCCACACGACTGAGCGAGATGCGAACCCCTCGCGACGCCGACATCAACGCGGTAGCAATGTAAACTAACTACGTCACGATTTTGTGTTGGCTGGTTGTTGGTTGTGCCCATGCGCTACCTGCGATTTCTTCCTCCGTGCCTGACGTAGGCGGCGCCCGCTCTCGCGCGCGCCGCCTACGTCACAGTTCTGCGTGGTCACGTGGCCAGCTGCGTTTATCTTGCTACCGGAACTGCTCCTGACTAGCTCGGTGCTCTTTGAAACCGAAACTGCGACTGGGCGCTATAAAACGTCTGTAAATAACTAACCGTCGCGCACTCGCGCAAACGAGGTTTCCAGCCGTGATAAGTGGATCGTAAGCTACCTATTGCAACAAAAAAAAAAAACAAGGTGCAAAATTTTTGTGTCAGTGCTCCTTTAAAGAAAAAAAGTTCCGTGAAAAGGCATAGAACCGACGATGTCTCGTTCCGCAGCAACAAGTTCCGAGCACGCTATCCACTGCGCCATGGCCACAGACTATCGACTTTACAAAAGCGCCTCTTATATCTCACACTTTCCTCTTACAGTGCTCTTGGTCAGCGAGGTGGTGTCGCCCTGTTGGAGTGGCAAAGTAAACCAATTCGTCATTAGAGTGGCCTCCACGATTAGCGCCTCCAACGCGTGTTGCTACGCGTCCGTCCCATTCGGCACGTTTTCAATAGTAGTGCAATTTTGTCAACGCCTTAACACACCGCGAGGTGGCGACCTTAGCCCAAGCGTTGGTCTTGCTCATAGCGTCCATCTGAACCAAAAATAGCTCTGCGACGCGGCCCTGCCTCACCTGAATGCAATAACCACGTTCCTTGCTTACGCTCGCCCCGAGAAGAATGGCGACCTGGCTACAGGCGCGACAGGACCCGCTTAGCGTTTCCCTCTAGTCCGACCGTGGTGTTCAATCCCACTTTAACATGCCGTAGGATGGCGACCTTAGCCCAATTTCTGCATCCAACATGTGACGGTCTTCTGGCTATCACGCCTCTTTCTCTGATTGCGCTCTGGCCGTTAACATCTCCAGCTACCACAATGGTTTGTTTAATCATTGACCGTCGTCGGAATGGAGACGTACCACCAAGTGTCAACGAGGGTGCATCCACTTAAACTGTGCTGTAGCTGGCAAACACCAAAATATAGATTGTGCAGACCCTCCTATTTCAATCGACAGTAAATATTCAATTACCTCTGTAAGGGCGCGTTTTACTTTTGCGCTATACTGATTCCTATGATGGAGGGATCACGCATGTTTTGTTTTTTCTTTTTTGATGAATGACGGCCGGTATACTTCTTCATAATAAGTGCTACACTTTCTTGCGTATATTCAGGCTTGTGTAGGTTGTAATTTGCCTTGTTTGCTAATAATCCAAACAGTGTTTGTAGCGCTATATTAACATTATTACTATTGTTATATTACTCTGATTGTCAATTTGTCAACCCTTTTCTCTAAAGAAATGAATAATTTGTCGTGTTTGGGACGTAGTACATTGTTTACACTCATCGTATATGTATTTACAACCTTTCTGAAAGGGCCCTCCGGCACCTTCATAAATACGCCAATACAAACAGTGTAACCAAAATGTTTCCTTAAGAAATTATTGCGATTTTTACGTTAAATTCCTCGTTGAATCCTTCCGCAATGGTAGGTAGCTGTTTATGATTGGTCGAAACATACTGGATCATGCACACAGCACCTGCTAGTTACGCGAGGCAACAAATGACGCGAAAATAACGCATCGCGTAATGACTACCTATGCACGACCACGTAAGAAATAAGAGAATTTACTATTCTCAATACGGCACATTGTTGGCCATTGGTTCTTCGCAATTTTGTAAAAAAATTTTCTGTGTGCCATAATATCACCTGGTTACACGACGTCACGAATCTGGGAAATGTGGTGGCGTTTATTATGACGTATGCACACTAAACAGCGCATTCATGTGCTGAACAATACCTAAAACGTTTTGCAATAGCAGGAGAGTGTCTCCTTCTAAACAAAATTCAAGTAGGCTGCCCGCCGATCACATTACCAGTGGCTACTTTTAACAGCTGGCGAGATGGATTCATATGAGTATAATAAATATTGTCACGTGGTCGTGACGTCGACGAAGGCAGCAGTCGGTAGGTTCAAAATGAAACTGTTTATTTGGGCCGAACTTGTGGCCGGTGAACGGAAAGTCAGATTACACCAATACACACTGGTACTGATAGCGGCGAACAGAGCGTCGGCCGTCGATCAACTGTACATCGTTGGAACGCGCCGGCTTTTATAACGCACGCGTCGAACATTCTAGCCTTATCACTAGTCGTCGCGGAAGCTCTGGAATAATCTTGAGTGTTAGCGTCTTGCGTGCAATCTTAACAGAACGATCTACTACAAGCAAGAAGCTTCTGGAACAATAAGGCGCGGTCTGCGCCCAGTACTGCTGATAGTGTTTGTGGGCGGAAACCGAATGCAATGAAAGAAACGCGCGTGGCAATATTTTCAATTGCAGCATAATGACGATTAGCTGAGTGTGTGCGTATACAACTCTGTGAGCTCATTCTTGCTGAGAGAGAGAGGGAAATAACAAGGGCTGCGCGTGTAAGCTTAATTCCCGTCCGAGTGGTATTTTGAGCTGTAAAAGTGAATGAAAACCAACTAGCCCGACTGGTAATTAAGTCTCCTTAGTCTAGAAAACCACGGACCTTCACCATCTTCCTGGTCCGGTGGATCAAGTTGCGGAGCAAGCTTAAAATCTGAGCTTCCCACTGTGCTCGAGTCCACCGCTTTATTCGGCACCTTGTTGGAAGATGCCACCATCTCTAGAAGCCATCATAAGCAACGCTGATCAGGTTGATCGGAGACTAAAGCCGAAACTTTTTTTGGCGCTTCCAGTACGGCAAAACTAAAAGATTAAAAACACTTCGTCACACTCATTGGCTCGCACCAGCTTCGACAGAGCAGCCGTGATGCTATTCCTTTTCGATTAAAGAAAATGATTTTCCTGAAGAAGGAAGCGGTTAGATCGGTCCATAAAACGTTTGCTCGTTCCCACCTGTATTTGCATCACCGATGATTTAAATTTCAGTCCAGGCTCAGTAGAGTAAAGGCATGAACGAGTGATCTAATGTTCCCCTGCTCAGCGCTAGCCTGCTCTGCAACGCTACAGCACAAGGCGCGCGAAAGCATCGCATAGGCGGCCCGCACCGCAAATAGCCTACGAGGAAAATCTTCACAACAGAAGGGTAGGAAAATTTTCACTATATGATTAACTGATTACTGTGTAGGAAAATTTCACCTCAGTTGTTGGTTTCTCAGCGTACAGCCGACAGTGACCACTGTCGAAAGTGGGGGCTGAGCCCCCTAACTTTTCTCAGTGGGGGGGGCTCGCGCCCCCCTTGCCCCCCCCGGCTGATACGCCTATGACTGGTGGTCTCTGGTGGCTCCGTATCACGTCCGCACACGTGAACGCCACCATAGCTGCGCCCCACGTCGAAAATATTGAAGTCTTTCGAAGGCATATCGCTTCTTTGGTCGAGCTGGTCGCCGTCCGACCAGTCAGTGGCGGATCCCATGACGGCGAGAGTCACCTCATGGTGATCCGCAAGGCGCTCAGGTGGTACACGGGGTGTCAGAATAGAGCACTTGCCGTCGTCAGCAGACTTGCACGCGGAGCCAATGGAATGACCGATACTGGTTCGGTCGACCTGGGGCGCAAGGCTTCCGGAATGGCCGATGCCAGCTACGTCTGCTCGGGGCGCATTGATGGCCTCTTTGTTGTCGTTATTGAGCGAAGCATTCGCATCCTCGGCCAGTGACTGCCGTGAAGGCAGCAGATGTGCGTCCCCCCTGGTCACAGAAGGTGCTTCTGGTATCAGCAGACAGATCTGGTTGTGGTTTATCGACTCGGGACCTTTGGTCTGATGTGGTACCAGGAGTGAAGCGGCTGAGGCTGACACCAGCGGAATCTACGGTGAGGCGAACTTCACCACAGAGGACGTAATCAGCTCCTAGGATCATGTCAGCGGGTAGGTCCTCGAAGACGGGAACGCCGGCCAGGAACTTGCTCCCGGCTTCGGTATGGAGGTACAGGTCCAGCGCACCGACAGGCAACGGGCAACCACCGAGGCCACGCAGAGGTGCCTCGGGCCATGATTGGAGGTTGGCTGGGGCATGGCGTCGATGCAGCGCCGTGCGCGGAGCTCCAGTTTGCACAAGAGCCGTAAGCTCGCCGATGCCGCCGACGCGGACCTGTAGTGTCAGAAGCGACCGCGTTGGGTGGTGTGCGGCGTGATGTCGGGCATCTGATGGTGTAACGTCGATCCGGCCACCGAAACTCGGCGGGGGGTCCTAGAATGTCGAAGAGGACAAGTCGGGTCTGGTGTGAGGGCGAGGGTGGTCTGCCAAGCTGCCGGTCGACGAGCTGCAGTATACAGATGCAGCCTCGAGGAGGTTCCCCTGAACTCCGTCCTCGGCATTTGTCTGGTTCAACACGCAGGTGTCGTGGCCAATCCGGCCAAACACAGCAATGAGCCGGCCACTCCATTCCATTCTGGAACATTAGTTGACACCTTCGTACTTGTGCCATGCCTCGGCAGCACCGCGAAGCCGGTCGATGGCTACCAGCCATTTCTTATTTTCGCGCAAGGCATGGCGCAAGCCGAGCGCATTTATGGTCGCTCCCCATACGTCGGCGTCATTCTGGAAGCCGCGGAACACCGGTACTTCCGAATGTGCTGGATATGGTAAGGCTGCCCGCCAGAACCCCCAGCGCAAGTAGGTGAGCTGGTGGACTTCTTGCAAAAGTTGCGTAAGGGCACACGAAGGCTCCACGGCGCTCTCGGGTGAGAAGCATGATGAGCCAGGGCGGTCATCAGCGGCTCCGGTACTCACGGCGTCCGTTGGAGGCTGGTGAGACGACGGAGTCCGGTTCACGGGATCCACGCTATTGGGGGGCGTTAATCGCGTTCCCATACAACAGAGGTCCGTGTGTTGCCGTGCCGTGAACTGCTATCGCGGCACAGGTGACGGAAAGTCGAGCCGCCGAGGAGGCCCGGACGCCACCCCCCGGACAGCGGTCTCCGCGCCGAGAGGTTGTGAGGCGACGAAGAGGCATAGACGCCGTCCCCGAACTGTGCTCGGTGCGGTGGCAGGTAGGTGGGTTCCATGGCCAAGGAAGCGTGGACGGCTTTCCTTGGATGGCGGGACCGGAATGCCGTAGAAGCACGAGCAAAGACAATCTCTGCCTTAAGGGGGTCTTATTCGGCGACTGCGCCATTGTAGTGGAATGAGAGAGACAGAGACAGCACCCTTGCTGTGGGCCGGCTGTTATATTCTGCCCTTCGTTCTTCTCTTCCTTCCTCTAGCTGATAATGCGCCCGTGACCGAGCGCTGCTACATCTTCCTTACAGTATATACAAGTGTTTGCCTCCCTGGGCGTCCAGAGTCCACTGTGTCCATGCGGCGTGATGCAATGCTGGTTTGTCATTCTGCGATTGGTTGGAGAAGAATTCTGCCAAGCGTAAATTTCGTGCAAAATTGTCAGACTCCCTTAATAGCGAAAATTCTGCGTAATGTTCTGTATCGCGTTGTTTAACAGAGACTTTTAGATGTGAAGCATCTGATGGCGAAGCTTAATCCGGTGGTGGTGTGCCGCGTGACCACCCTTACTGCGCATGCGCAAACCCTTTCAAAAAAAATTAAAAAATAAAAAAACCTCCTCTCCCCCCTCTCTCCTCTACGCATCCCTCCCCGCGGCAACCACACCCTCACTGCGCATGCGCCTCCCCTCCTCTCTCCCCTCCTACGCTCCCCCCTCTCTCCTCTCCTACGCTCAACCCCCCCTCCTCTCTCGCCTCGTGACGCCGACGCAGACAGCGTCTGCTAGCGAGTTTCTTGGTTGAAAAAACCGACTGCTTGCGCTGCACAACCGTTCACTGACGAAGGTTTCAACGATTTTGAGGACGAAGGTTTCAACCATGTTTTAAGGGCGAAGCACCTTAGGCTCTCGGCTTGTCGGCATGTCATGTATATATGGCACTGAATCTTGACCTGCAAGGTGGTGCCGGTGGGAGATTTCTCCTGTGCGTTGTTGAACAATAAAAATTCGCAGCGTGCGCGTTAACTAAAAGCGGACTGCGGGTTACTGTGTCCAGTTGGAGTCTTCTGTCTCTCATTGCCCATTAGCAGCGATTGGCATGTTCCAGTAGGAAACACCGCTCCATCACTGTTTTTTTAACACGAAAGTGCTTTATGCCGGGGTCCTCCAATACTTCAGTGACATGATTTGCGCCGCGGATGTGACGTCGGTAAAATGCACACGAACAGATGAGAAAGAAAAAAAACGGCAGATCCCATGCATTGTGGGAATCGTTGTCATGCGAAGCAGCCAGAAAGGAGCAAATCATGCTGCACATAACATGCATGTCAGGATTTACATGCTAGGACCTGTCATTTATGTTCATCATGCAGCCACGGCGCGCAGAACTACTTTTGGTGTACATCAAGCTAGCGAACTGGGCGTAAGCGCACCATGAGCGTGGCGCGTAAATCACGTTGTACATAACATGCATGTCGTGATTTTCATGTTGCCACCTGCCATTTATGTACGTCATACAGTGACGTCATGCAATACCAATTTTGGTGCATATCAAGCTAGCGAAACGGCCGCGAGCGTTCCGTGGACGTCGCATGCAAGTCATGTTGCACATGGCATGTCATGATTTCCATACTACCACTTTTCATTTAGGTTCGTCATACAGTGACGTAACGCAATACAAAATTTGGTGTATATTGCCACACGTGCTCCTTTCTTTCTATTTTCATCTTACCGCTCCATTACAATGTATACTGCTGCCTTGCGCAAAGCGCGCCCGATCGACTGGGAACTATCTAGATAATCTTAGAACCTTCCGATGAGATTACGTGCACCGCGCGAACATTGCAGTCTGGAACCTTCGCAGCCGCTAGCGATAACGCTGGAATCTTCGATGATACATGTATAAAAGCCGACGCGCCTGACCGCTTGTCCGTTTATGACGACCGACGCTCTGTGCGACGATAAGTGTTCGGCGTGCATTGCTTGCTGTAATTTGAGTTTACGTTTCGCGGCCACAAGTTCGGCCAAAGAAATAATTTCACCTTGAAGAAGCCTACTGATGTCTTCGGTTGCGTCACGACCACGTGACAATATCTAGCTAGCGAAGCGGCCGCGAGCGTGCCATGAACATGGCATACAAGTCATGTTGCATAAGACATGTCGTGATTTCCATGTTACCACTTGTCATTTATGTTCGTGATACAGTCACGTCACAGAATACCAGATTTGGTGTATATCAAGCTATAAAGCGAAACTGCCACGAGCATGCCATGAGCGTGGAATGCATTTTATGTTGCACATGACATGTCATGACTTCTATACTACCACTTGTCATTTATGTTCGTCGTACAATCACGTCCCGCAGTACCAGATTTGGTGCATATCAAGCTAGCGGAACGGCCGTCAGCGCATCATGAGCGTGGCATGTAAATCATGTTGCACATGACATGCGCGTCATGATTTTCATATTGCCACCTGCCATTTATGTTGGTCACGCAGAAATGTCTCATCATACCAATTTTTTGATATATCAAGTTAAGGAAACGGCTGCAGGAGTACCAGGGCCATGGCGTGTAAATCATACCGTTCATGACAAGTTAGTGGGGATTTTCATGATATGATCAGTCATTGATGTTAGTCATACAGTCATGTTATGTCATACCAATACTGGTATAAATCCCAATAACAATACGGTCTAGTGAGCACAAAGCCGTATGCGGCTAGATAGATACGCTCGAAATCGCCGAATTTCACTTAGAAACGCTTCGCATTTAAAACAAGAAGTTTCATTGAGTTGCATGACCTAGGATTCGAACCCACGACCTCTCGGTCCGCGACGAGAAGCGCCCGGTGTTCAGACCCCTTCGCCCTCGACGGTCATGCATGGCGCTTGACAAACGCGCCTTAATCTGTCACTCCTTCTCCCTTTCACATTGACCTTGGTAGGCGGAAGAGGAGGAGGTGGCGTCTGGGTTATCGGTGAAGTGAATTACTTCATGATGACACTAACGAACGCCGGCAGGGAGTGCTTCGATAGTACCAGCTTTCGGTGAAGCGAGTGACACTCCAGGGCATGGTGCCCCAGGGTAAACCGGAAAGACTAGACGCTTCCAAGGCTCAAGCTACGAACTCAGCCTTTCGCGTTCCTGAAGCACCGTGCGCTATACGCATGATCACAGGCGTAGGTTACCCTATTAGTGGGGAGCGTGCACTTTGGCGTTTCTCTCGTCAAACGACAACTCTTTCAATGTGTTTATATCCAGTGCCAGTGTGTAAAATGTGCTTGTTGAGACCATCTCTGCATGTTAAGCACTGTTTGTTGTGCCCTAGTGCACGCTAACTATACTTCAGATACTACAAGGGTTGAATTATGATCATGGACGTTAATCGTCGGGTTGGAGATGTGCCACCAGGTGTCAACGAGGGCGCGTCCACATCAAGCGGTGCTATAGCTGCCAAACACCAATATACATTGTGCAAGCTCTTACATATCATTGTACAATAAAAAGTCAGCTACTTCTTTGAATACGTGGTTCATTTTTGTGTTATACCGATTCTGAGGACGAAGGTTTCAACCATTTTTTAAGGGCGAAGCACCTTAGGCTCTCGGCTTGTCGGCATGTCATGTCGTCGTCATGGTTTCGGCTTGTCATGTCGACGTCAAGGTCCATCATAAACGGGTATGCGCCACAAAAATTGGGCAAGTCCCATCACTCGCCACCGGTTCATACTATGCATATTATGTGTTAAAGGGTCGTCGTTACTGCCTAAAACATTATGTTTAGCTTAGCAGCGGTGTCAGAATCGCCGACGAAATCACCAAGGGGCTCAAGTTTTTTATCTTAAACCAAGGAAAGAAGTGGAAACTTTAAGGACTCGTTTTTCTTTGTTAGACACAATATTAATGAAAACTAACAGACAATAATGCCAAGGAAAGTATAGGGGGATGTTATTAGTAGTAAATGTAATGTAAATGTGAAGAAACATAAGTGGACGGAAAGATTACTTGCCGTGGGTAGGGACCGCACCTGCGAACTTCGATAACCTCTGCCAACTGAGCTACCATGGCGGTCATCCCCCCGTCTACTTTATGGGGTATACATGTGCATTTATACGTGGGAGCGTAAAACTAGAAACACAAGCGTGTATCTGTGCAGTAAAGTCACCTATTTGAAACACCACTTCTTGAAACATAACTGCAGAGTGATAGTGCGTTAGTGGACCGCTGCGTTAGTGCTGTGGGAAACACCGGCGCACACTGCATGCTTCACGTTAGTGGAGCTGAAACACCCTTCCCTACATGATTCCCCTTGTTTGCTAGACGTGGACTGTGTATAGCAGGAGCGCCGATGCGCGTTCCTTACAGGCCGTTTTTTTTAACACGAAAGTGTTTTATGCCGGGGTCCACCAAGATTTGAGTGACGTATTTCCGTCACGGAAATGACGTCGAAAAAATGCACATGATCAGAAGACAAAAAGTTCCTTCAACGGGAGTCTAACCTACAACCTCTAGGTCCGCGACAAGAGATGCCGGGCACGCTACCCATTGCGCCTCGGTCACATACTTCGCAGGCTTTGAAAACAAGCCTTTTATATGTACCACTGTCCTCTCACAGTGCTCTTGCTAAGAGAAGTAATGCAATATGACCGTGAAATGCACGATTAGTTTCTTGAAAGCGTTGTTTTTCCGCGTCCGTCCAATTCGGCGTTTCGAATAGTAAACGTGCTATTTTGCCGACCGATTAACACACTGCCAGGTGGCGACCTTACCCCTAGCATCCACACTCGTAGCATCCGTCCATACCAAACATAGCTGTGCGACGCGCGAGTGCGTCGCGTGGCCGCAACTCCGCGTCCCTAGCCATGTTTGTAGCTCGCGCCGCGAAAAATCGCA
Organism: Rhipicephalus appendiculatus; assembly: GCA_030522465.1. Classification (NCBI taxonomy): domain Eukaryota; kingdom Metazoa; phylum Arthropoda; class Arachnida; order Ixodida; family Ixodidae; genus Rhipicephalus; species Rhipicephalus appendiculatus. The sequence goes on from JALIZH010012053.1 coordinate 56,289, forward strand.
GCCGGCCAACGAGGAAGACACGACGCGCGTTGCGTTTCCCTCTGGTCGGGGAGCGTTGTTCAATAACTCTAACATGCCGCGAGTAGGCGACTTTAGCCCAAGTTCGGCGCCCACTAATTGACGCTCTTCTGGCTGTCACACCGCTTTCAATGACTCCGCTCTCATCGTACAGCTACCACAAGCATCTATGACCACAGGGGTTTCTTTAATCATTCATCATAGACGTTAGTCGTCGGGATAGAGATGTACCATCAAGCATCAACGTGGATGCATCCACGTTAAAGGGTGCTGTAACACTCAACACACCAATAGAAATTCCGCAAGCTCTCTTATATCAATGTGCAGTAAACATTCGACTATTTCTGTAAGGACACGTTTCACTTTCGTGTTATACCGATTCCTATGATGGAGGGATCAACCATGTTTTTTTTTGTCTTTTTCACCTCACATTGCCATGTGCTGAGCATTGCATTTTCTAAAGTGTCACGACATGTGTCGATATATCGAATGTTCTTCCTTTTTCCTGAACATATCCCCCCTTCACTGGGCCCATTCCATGGTGTCAATAAACTTGTATCCTCCTCCTCCTTGTCATTTTAAATGAGAATATTGCCATCAGTGCCGTATTTAACACAACAATTACATTTCTGTTGTTTTATTTGTATGTGAACTTTCTTGTTCAAGTGCACTTGTACTGAATATGCAACCCATTGCACGCCTGTTTAAGGCCTAGAATTTCAGGCTGGCAGTAGTAAATAAATAAATAAATAGATCAATAACTAAAAAAACCGCATCTTTAAATGACATTTTCCAACGACCAGTACCAAAACTCAGCAACAGCAAGACATCGAACGATTGATTCTTTTCTGCCTCGGGTAGCACATACACCGTTTAGAAGACTTCAAGCATAAGTTCTCAAGGGGCACACCAAGGACAAGCAAGCTAAACAAAAAAAAGGAGGATAGTCCAACCAATACCCGGCTACGTTTCGAGCACCCTGCGAGATATGATTTAGCTGTACGTCTGAAGGGCACCTTCGCGCCTGCACTGTGCCACTGCGCAGTTCCTGCCAAAACAATGCCAAACTTGCGGCGACAGCATCATTGCGGGTATATCGAGTCCATTAACCCATCTACAAAAACGAGACAGCATTGTTGCGACTTTCAGATTTGGAAAGCAGGATGGGTTGGGATAGACATAATTTGGCCGTGCGAATGGTTTACTATGTGTGACCCAATGTGCGGTTTTAATTATACATCACACTGCTGCATTCTTCAGCGCGTTTTAATGAACGGCAATCCGCAATGATACTTTGAACACATTCAAAAAGAACCTCCAAAAGTTACCTAAATCGCACCACTTCAGATATTTTTCGTCACCTATCAATACTACCACAAACTTAAGAATGTGTATGTGTGGAAGAAAGATTCTAAGAATAACAAAATCAAGCGCAGTCAGTGTGTACAGACAAGATACTTCAGGAACAATACGCTGTATGCCGCGGAACTCTTCCGCATGTTGATGTACCATAGTGCAACTACCGAAACAAGGACGAACTGACGAACCAGGCGCTCGTTCGTCCTTCTTCCCTTCGTCCTTTCTTGGTAGTTGCGTTGTGGCTCATCAAACATGACCATCTTGCCAAACTTCTGATGTCACTAGTCTTCTGCGTTTGTTCAATCTGTATGAAGAACATCGTTTTGTTTTCTTTTATTTCTGATGCAGGTGTCCACCTCCAAAAGGCACTCCCAATGGAACACGGCCAGATAAGTGGCCTGGATGTTGCTATAGAACGCATTTCAAAAGAGAATAAATGTAATTGCAGCAGTGCTAACACGTACATAATCTCAATTTTAGAATACGCCCAAGTTTTCTGGCACAAAAGCCTACACTGTAAAAATGTATGTTAAATAACATAAAACTTATAGGCATTTTATGTTTTACCCACATGAAATTTCTTGGATTCGGCAAAATGGATTCTCTGCTTTTGAAATGATGTAATTTGTCTGTTCAACCCTGTAAACAAATAGTTTCTGTAAATATCACAGCCACTTCGTAATAAATACCAAACATTGTTAGATTTTACCTGCTCTTTCGCAGAAAAGTTAAGTTAGAGCTCTCAAGACGTTGCACATGACATCAATATGCCTAAAACTATGCTATCGTGCTTCATGCGCTGCAAAAGTGTTACATTTGGTATAATAAAAGCCCTCTCTAGAGCCAATCGTGAAGCCGACATTGACCATCTTGCAAATTAGTAAAATTCAGACTTTGAGAAAAATTAATGCCAAAGTCGACGAACACCAGATGCATGTTGGCGGTCACGGCATGTGCCTTCTGTTAAGATATTCTGTGAGGGTAACGAACGCTAAGAACGAAATGAAAGGTGTGGTGCATATGCCGCATTACAATAAAGTTACAGAGTGCCGCAAAGCATTGTGGATTCCGGAAGCCATTGAGAACAAAGCGTGCACTGCTTTGTTATTTGAACTCGGTACTAGGAAGAGAAAATTTCTATAGAATAACAGAAAAAAATGTGTGCAAATACAAAAGCCTGTTTTCTAGGAAGAAATCAGAAACGAAAAATCTCTGTAGAAAAACAAAAGAAGCAATAACAGACAATTTACGCAAAATTACTGCGAAATTGAATACAGAAAACAGACAACAGAACTGTTATGTCACTAAATTTGCCATGCATTTTCTGTTTTTCTCACGAGATTTTTTTTACAGTGTATAGTTAAGACATTGAGACAGCGTAACCATGACAAGCAAGGCAAATGTTTTATTCCGTGTGTAAGAGCACATCTCAGCGCACTTTCTCCCCCCCTCCCTCGCCCCGAAGTTTATGAACGGCCAACGAGGGGTGACCAGGAGAGTCCTGGCCAACTGTATTTATTCAAATTACATATCTTAATAAGCGCGAAGCAGCACTCTCACTACATACAGACACTTATGCACGATTTTCCGCAGTGCATGGTGCAAGCCCTTCAGACGTACAGCTAAATCCCATCTCGCAGGCTGCTCGAAACGTAGCCGGGTATTCGTTGGACTATCCTCCTTTTTTCTTCTGTTTAGCTTGCTTGTCATTGGTGTGCCCCTTGAGAACTTATGCTGGAAGTCTTCTAGATGGTGTATGTGCAACTCGGGGCAGAAAAGAATCAATCGTTCGATGTCTTGCTGTTGCTGAGTTTTGGTACTGGTCGTTGGAAAATGTCATTTCAAGATGCGGTTTTCTTAGTTATTGATCTATTTATCTATTTATTTACTACTGCCAGCATCGTCAGATGTTAACTTCCAATTTTTCTTTGTTACCTGTTTAAGCGTTTATTATCGACGCCATTTTCGTCACCGAAATGACCGCAGTGAAATCTTTATGGACAGCACATAAGAAACTTTCGTGTTTAAGAAAAAAAGGAACCATGTGTAGATGCGAAGCAGCGGGCGCTAACGCTTACACTGGCGGCGGCGTTGACGCTGGCGCTCATCGCGGCGTTGCGCAGGAGGGAAACCTGGGGAGGCGCAAAGCACGCAGTGATGGACCGATGTTTCCTGCTGGAACATGCCAATCGCTGCTAATGGGCAATGAGAGACAGAAGACTCCGATTGGACACAGAGACCCGCAGTCCGCTTTTAGTTAACGCGCACGCTGCGAATTTTTATCGTTAGACAACGCACAGGAGAAATCTCCCACCGGCACAACCTTGCAGGTCAAGATCCAGTGCCTATATATACGGGGTGGCCAGTGAACGGTTGTGCAGCGCGAGTAGTCGGTTTTAAATGCGAAGCATTTCTTAGCGAACTTCGGCGACTTTGAGCGTATCTATCTATCTAGCCGCCTATGACTACTTGCTCTCCTGGCATATATACGCGAACGATGCCTCTCATACATGCATAATTATAGTGTTAACTTGTAGCAGATAATTAAATCGTCCATGATAACGTTAAGTGCATATATAAAGCCGCGTGATTGTGTGGTACGGTGGTGTAGTGGTTACAGTGTCTGCTTATCACGCGGTTGGCCTGGGTTCAAATCCCCGTGGTGTAGTGTGTGTATGTTGAGATATGGTTTATGACTCTGTGCAGTGTTCTTGTGATGTGTGTATGCATATTCATGAGGTAAGCGGCTGAAAACAACAAAAGAAAAAAAAGGAAGCAGATGCGCGATCGAGAAAGAAGTATAACAAATCTTTTTGTTCTCAAAATTTTCGCGAAAAGTGCCACATAGTTTGGCCGCATAATGAGCCGTATGTAAGCCGGACAGATTGGACCTGAAATACCGCTTAACCAAGTCGACGGTATGCGTTGCTTTAAGCGGTCACTTTTAAACGGCCTTCTGGCAACGAGATGGCCCCGCATAAACCTAGGCCGCATAAAAAAGAGCCGCTTAGCCAGGGGCCGCATAAAGAAGGTACCGCATAGCTACGGGCCGCATAGAAAAGCCTCATAAATAGGCCGCTTCGGGAGCCATTTATAAGCGTCGGAAATTTGACTTACTTTCCGCCTTATATGCGTTGTTTTAAGCGGTTATTTGCTAAGAGTGTAGCTTGATATACACCGAAATTTGGTATTAAGTGACGTGACTGTATGACGAGCATAAATTACAAATGGTAATATGGAAATCATGACATGTCATGTGCAACATGACTTGCATGTCACGCTCATAGTGCTTCCGTGGCCGTTTCGCTAGCTTGATATACACAAAATTTTTAAGGCGAAAGCCTTTAATGTCTCATGCTCACGTCCGTCCGTCCGGTCGTCGGTCCGTCCGTCCCTCGAGCCGTGCCCTGGCCTGGTGCCAGGTGGACACCGCGGTGCGCAAACGGACGCCGGTCGCGTTGGGCTCTTCTGCGCTCGCACTTGGCTTGCGTAGCGTCGCTGTGCCCAGCGTCTCTAATCATGCAAGGAGGGAGACGCGCGCATCACGTTTCATTCTGACCGACCCAGCCTCAGGGGGCACAGGCATTCGAGGAACACACTTTGGAATTGACAAAGTGTCGGTCAATTTAAACGCTGGAACGCGGATGGCGCCTGCACGATGCGCAAAGCGCGGGAATACGAACGCATGCGAAACGGAGGCAGATTTGTCTCGCGTCTCGCTGCGGTTCGGGGTAAAAAATTAAGCGAAAATAAGTGGCAAGTGGTAACATGAAAATCTTGGCATGCATGTCATCAACAATGCCATTTATACGCCACGCTCATGGTGCGCTTGCGTCCAGTTCGCTAGCTTGATATACACCAAATTTTGTATTGCGCGACGTGACTGTATGACGAACACAAGTGACAGGTCCTAACATGTAAATAAGGGCATGCATATTATGTACCGCATGATTTGTTCCTTGCTGCCTGCTTCGCATTACATCCATTCCCACAGTGCATGGGATCTGCCGGGTTGTTTTGTTTTTTTTTTTTCAATCAGGAAACTCGCTAGCAGACGCTGCCTGCGTCAGCGTTGCGAGGCGAGAGAGGGGGGAGTGTAGGAGAGGAGAGAGAGGGGGAGGGGATGCGCATGCGCAATGGGGGTGTAAACGCCGCGGGAGGGATGCCTAGAGGAGAGAGGGGGAGCGTAGGAGAGGAGAGAGAGGGGGGTGAGGACGCGCATGCGCAGTGGGGGGTGCGGACGCCGCTGGGAGGGATGCCTAGAGGAGAGAGAGAGGGGGAAGCGTAGGAGAGGAGAAAGGGGGAGGGGACGCGCATGCGCAATGGGTGTTTAAACGCCGCGGGAGGGATGCCAGAGGAGAGAGAGTGGTAGCGTAGGAGAGGAGGTGCGTGGGGGGAGGGTTTGCGCATGCGCAGTCAGGGTGGTCACGCCGCACATCACCACCACCACCACCACCACCACCACCACCACCAAATTGAACTTCGTCATAAGATGCTTCACATCTAAAAAAAAAAGGGGGGGGGGGATGTTCCTTTAAAGCTGGCTTTGCTATTCTAATATTATCGTGAGGAGAAGCCAACCGTAAGAATTTAAGCAGTGTTTCACGTGTTACGCGCAGCGCGAGTAAAAGTGTGTGTGTGTGCGTGTGCGTGCGTGTGTGTGTGTGTGTGTGTGTGTGTGTGTGTGTGTGTGTGTGTGTGTGTGTGTGTGTGTGTGTGTGTGTGTGTGTGTGTGTGTGTGTGTGTGTGTGTGTGTGTGTGTGTGTGTGTGTGTGTGTGTGTGTGTGTGTGTGTGTGTTTGTCGATGCAGCCGAAATGCCAGAACATT